>PVJL010004196.1:0-136520 GCA_004026885.1 Lyroderma lyra
AAAAAAAAAAAAAAAAAAAAAAAGCTTCTGAACTGTTGAATGTGCCATTGAATTTCTGCCTCATTAGAAGAAGAAAGGGAACTAGAACATGCTGAGCTAAGAAATGCTCAGGTAACATCCTCTGTTCTTTTCTGGTATTTCAGTTAGCCTTTTCCCAGGAAAGGATGCAAATAATAGGAAACTAGTTAGAAAACACAGCAATTTTAAAATATTTTTCTCAAGAGTGATAAAGAGTTCTTGTTGAAATTGTGCTTGGAAAAGTTCAGTCTTATAGTAGCAAGTTCAGGGAAGGAAGGCTGGGAGAAAGACTAGACCGGAGAGTACTGGTCAGCAGATCATTTCTAGATTAGAAGAAATTCTGTGAACTAGGGGAGGACCAGAGAGGAGGAAGCAGTCATGAGGCCTCTGTTCAATCTAACTGATGTGCTGCCTATGACTTGGCCAACTTTCCTGCATGTCAAGGAAATGTGCCCTTGGGCTGATTTAGACATGTACAGACTATTAGGAGAACATCCGTCTGAAACAGATGGAGTGAAGTACTGATAGGATGAAGAGCACAACACAGAGTTTTGATATTGATACTTAAGCTGTGCAACATACAAAATATGAAGTCTCTAGATGGCTTGTGACAACAAAATACTGTTAGATCCAACAAGTTCTTACGATCTTACCTGTCCCCATGCAATGAAGATAGAAGATGGCAGCATACTTTGCTAAAAAATATCAAATATTTGAGAAAACAGCAAATTATTCATGTTCTAATGTGCTTGTTATAAAAATAATAAAATGATCATAGAAGAAACCATAGAAGTGATCAGGAATTAGTTTAATGACTAGAGTTTAAAAAGGAGTTGCACTTGGACCCTACCATTTCCAATATTGAATATTGCACATTTAAATACGATTTTTAAAACCATATGTTTTCTATAATAAAGGTGTATTGTTTTTTCCACTAAAAAAACCCCATATGTTTTCGCCATTTACTTTAAATTCTAAAGAGAAGAAAGTGTATGACAAATATCTTTGTACTTCCTCAGGCACAACAAACATGATGTGATTCCTTTTATTATTCTTGTATGCCTGTGGAAAAACTCAAAACCAGAGATATGATTCAGTTTAAGAACCTTTAACCTTATTTCATGTGATGATGTGCTGTTTGTCATTAAGACAGTTCTGATTAAAGGTTTATTGACTCAATAGATACTCTCTATTGTATATTACTGTTTTAAAAGAGCAAAGCCAACTCATTAGTTAGAAACCAGCAAAGCATGCAAGTGCTTTGTTCAACTGACAGTAAGAGAGAGCCAGTGGAAATGCACTGCTCGAAAACATTATCACCGAAAGATGCTCACTGAGCTGACAATTTTTGACATTTCCCATGTTCTTTCTGAAAATATTTGTGTTAGAATCAGACCTTTAAGCATCACCAAATGGCATCTGATTGATTTCTGTGTGATTTTTCAAACTCTGGAAACTGAAGTCAAATAAAAGGGATGAAGTTTCTCGGAAATCCACACCCCAGATCCAAAGCTACAGCTCAAGTGCCACTCTCTCCTTACTCGTACCCCCACCACCAACACAACCGAGGCTGACCTTGAAAGATAATACAACTTGTGTAACTCTCATTTCTGAAAGAAAAAGAAAAAAACCACAACAAAACAACAGAGAACAAGGGATGTGACTAATGAAAAACAATAATAATGTTAACAACAACAGCTTTGTCTATGACTGGAAGAGAATGACTGGATCTCTTCTCTTTCCTTGGGAGGGAAATTCAAATTCCTACTGCAGCCCGTATGTTGTCTGTGGAGCCCTTTACCTTTAACTTGCTGCAGTGGTCTTGTCATGTGCCACCTAATGGCCCAAAGGATGCTGTGCCCACGTTGTTCCTGCTTCTGAGGCATCTACCCCAGATTTCTCCTCAAAATGTATTGCTGCTAGGACTCAGCCTAGCCATCATTTTCATTACCTTCCCTTCCATTGCACACTCTACTGCCCTCACTGGATGGGTAAAAGTCCCTTCTATGCTCCCAGACAGGGTTCCCTATTTCAGAGTATTGGTTTGCCTTTTCTGCCCACAGGACTTTGCCAAGCACCACTATTGAGTGCTTACATAGTGTTTATTCCACTGACATGGGATACTGCATAACATCACTTCAGAACAGTGGACCCACTTGGCAGGGCTGACGGAGCAATGAAATGGCTGTTGAGGCATATTCTTGGACATAACACCTTATGAGAATGATGGGTATCATCCGGGATGCAGTATACACCCTAAAGGAACACCATTGTGTGATGCGTTGTGTCCCAATAGGTCTAAAACAGGTCCAGGAAACAAGGAAGTAGTAGAGGTCCCCCACTCCCAGTGACCCGCCTGAGCAATTTGTGCTTCCTAACCCTGCATCTTCAGGCTCTGATATCCAGAGGTGCTGGTGCCAAGTCTTTAGTGCCAAGAGACCAGCAGGCAAAGAGAAGTATCATTAGATTGGCAAGATGGACTGCATTTATACAATGGGACAGAAAAGAGTATGGTTGACACCCAGGTAACACAAGGGCATCTCTTGGTACTCCCCAATCCAATTTGGATGGAAAATGAAGAAGTACAGCAGTCATGGCCTGAGAAGGGCATCGTGACCAGGGGCTCAGAAGCTTCAGGGATAAGAGTCTAGGTAACCTGCCAGGTAAGCCACATGGTATAGCAGAAGTGTTAAGCACGGGTGAGAGGAATCTAGAATGGGTAGTACAGGAAGGGGAAGATCAGTATCAGTAGTGAGTTTCAGACAGAAACAGTGGAAAGGAGCTGAGCTGGACTCACTAACCTTCCCCTTTTAAGTTTCAATCAGAATTTTGGAGGAGTTGTTCCCTGAGAAGTTGTTCTCTTACTATATAAAACAAGTGGATCCTAGGGAGAGACTGCGGTGGGTCATGTGATGTGCCATGTAGATCTCTCCTCTAAGACGGAGGCACTCATTCCCCTAGCTTCTGAAAATGTGTGCTGATGACAGATCCAGGAATTGCCCTCAGCCAAATGAAGCTGCCTCTCCTTGGGGTCAGTTGGTACCCAATGACTGGTCCATGGGGGATTTCAAAAGACCAGCCCCTTTACCTTGGCATAACATATCCCAGAGCCAGAGCTGCTATGGAGGAGTCACTGAAGCCTCCATCACATCGTCCCGATTCAACTTTGTCCTCTGCCCAGGAGTGCTTCCCTTTCTCCATTTAGCAATCCTCAATAAATCCTCTGTACACAAATCACAGAATCTGTTTCCAAGGGAAACTGACCCAAGACAATCTCACGAGCCTTGGTTTCTGTATCTGTAACATTCACAGCAACACCTGCATTATAGGGTTGTTATGAGGATTAAATGAAAAACTACATGTAAAGCATTTAGTATAATGCCTAGTTCATACAATATTCAGTAAGTGCTCATTCTCCAGGGGTTCAATTTTAGCTTAATTCTTGGTTTGCATGGCAATAGTGCATCACTATCACTGGAATCTAGAAAGTCTGCCCTTTAGCATCTCCTAAAAGTGGGGCTATTATGTATGTAATATAAGCAGACCTTCCATATTTTATCTGACCTCTCTCCAATTGTAGTTTATGTTCAAGTCCAAGTCTTCCGGTTTCAACTTTAAACCTCTGAAAGATTTTGTGGAATCTGTGGCCTTTTTGCTTGGAGATGCAAGGGAAAGTTCTCTAAGGTCAGACCTAAATCTGAAAGAGAAGCGATTTTCAAACTATTTCTAACTTGATTGCAGTGCATGTTTAAAGACTGTAATATGAGAATTTGATGATCTTTTCTTTATTGACTCCAGGAAATTAAATGCCAGATTCTGGGCATTAAGCTCCTAACCTGAAAGCCATGGAGCTGTTGGAAGAATACAAAGTAGGGAGTTTCTCTATTTTCTTGTTAGTGTGCCTCAGAGTTCTAGCTAAACAATGCAAGATGGGCAGCCGACCATTCTCCTCTCTGGTCAGCGTTCTCTCCAGATGGAGGGCAGGCTGATGGGGGAAGGTGAGCTAACAAGAAAGTCTCACATTTTTCTGCTAAAATAAAATTATTCTCATCACCCTGTACAGCCTGCTACATCATTCATCCACCAATCTAATCTCTTCAGTATCCCCAAAGGGCACTATATTTCCCCTAGCCTTTGATTACACCATGCTCTCAATTCTCCAAATTGGCATTCCTTGACTACTGCAAACCTTACAATGCCTCTCTCTTCTAGAATCCCATGGCAACTAGAGGCTGTACAATAATCATGCAAACATATTTCTTTTATAGTTCTCTCTTCTTTTAGATATGTTTGTTTTTCTCTCTAGCGAAGCTAAGAATTCCTTCAAAGAGAGATTCATAGTCCATAAGAATTTGGAGATGATACTCTGGGAGGATGCTGAATATCCTACAGAGGCTATCCTCCAATGGATATTGATATCCACTGTCCCACTGATCGTGTAATCAAACATGACATCTGTTTATCTCGGCAAAGTCAAGTTCTAGATGCATACCATTCCCAAATAAAAGAACGAGAGCTTTATGGACAAATAGCTGATTCTAGAGTTTGGGGAAGGACAGAACAAAATGAGTCTGGAACATCTTTCTGTGTCAGAAAATGAAGGCCGGCTCAAAGAATAATAGGGACCTATCGAGAGGACATAGGATCCCATTTGAAGGGCTCCCTTTGGCCAAATCTGATCATTGAGCATCAAACTGAGTATTAGCTTAATGAATTATAAAGCACTGAGTAAAATAAAGGTCCATGAGTCTCTATTGACAAATAAATAATCTATCTTTGTCTATTTCTAGACAACAAAGATATTCTTATGTTTTCTTCTAGAAGTTTTATAGTTTTAGAATTTACATTTAGGTCTGCAATTCACCTCAAATTTATTTTTGTGCATAATATGAAGTAGAGATCAAGATTCATGTTTTTTCATACGTTTATCTAGTTGTTCCACACACATTGAAAAAAATCTTCTACCAATTTAATTAATTTGCTCCTTGGGAAAAAAAAACAATCAATAGACCATATATATGGGTCAATTTCTGGACTCTATTCTGTTCCATTTCTTTCTTGTTCTCTCCTTATGCTGATTCTACACTGCCTTGAATGTGTGGCTTTACTAAAAGTTCTGAAATCTTACAGTGTAAATTTTCAAAATAGTTTGGCTCCTTCCTTTCAGAGATATTTTTTCTCCATTTCTAGCCACGCAGCATCCTACCCTTCTACTTCCTCAAGTCAGTAAGACTGTGACTTTTCTACAAGCCTCATGAGAACAGAAAGAAGTACCTTCAGGAGAAGAGTGTTATGTATGTGAATCTCACCCAGTGTAATTTCCTTCTTGCAAGTGTTGAATCCCCTCCAGTTTTTGCTAGCTTTTAAATACACTTACAAGGACAGAATCTGTAACAGTTGTCAGCAGGAACATTTAATTCAAGCTATTTGGCCATCACTGGGAGACCTCACCTTTTCACTTATTTTCAGCACTGAATTTCAGGTCTGTGCTAATAGCTCCCATCAGCCCTACCTGGGGGTTTCTGCCAAATAGACCAGCTAGGAACCAGGTTCTGTTGTCCTAGCAGCTTCTCCGTTTCTCCATTCCTCTGACCAGGTAGGTCTCCCTAAAGCACCCAATAGCACCAGAGCACCGCCATGCTCCTAGCTGGCCATCTAATTCCTGCCTGTGACTGCATCATTCCAAGCCTCATTCAGGACAAATGGGGACAGAAACAAAATCAGAGAACACCCTGAGGAAAAACAGAAGAGCCTTGAGGGCTGGGGGAAGAGCAGGAACCTCAGCCACATCTGAAGGTGGGTGAAGAGAAGGTATTGTGGCCCAGGATGCTAGGATTTAGGACAAAATATTGTCTTTTGTGGGGAGCTACTTGTCAATATCTTGGTATTGAAGAAAGAGTTTTTCTTACTCTATGGACAACTGTCTCTTTGTCTCTCCTGGGACCACTAATCCCATAATGACTCCCAAGATAATCAAAGCTGTAATTACACTTCTAGTTACCCTAATCTCTTGGGCTGCCTGGACATCACCATCATGTCAAAATTTCCTTCTCTGTCCTAGATTCTTTTATCTGTTTTCTCTTCAAAGGTAGTCATTCTTATTTCTGAACCACCTCTATTATTAATCTGTTCCTAATTCTGTAAAAAGCAAAACTACATATTGTTTAATGAGAAAGAAACTCAGCCTCCTTTCGAAGTTTGTTCTTGTCTTTGAAAACTGTGTAGCCATTTCAGTGGAAAAGGAAGAAGAAAAAAATTTTTATAATCATCTCCAACTCTGACTGCAGTTTGATACAATGTGAAGAGCCTCCAGTTGTATGACTAAGGCCAATAGTTTCATTTATCAAAGAAAGCCCCAAACTTGTTTTCTGTCCTTCCTTTGAATGGTTATCTGTTGTCACTTCGGCTTGCAGAAGGGACATTAAAGAGAATGAAAATATTGCTTTCGTAGTGCAGATTTCCTATTGACACAGCTTTTGTTCAGGTGATGATTCTCTGACGAGCCCAGGAAAGTGGGGCAGGAAAGAAGTGTCTTTATTTCTGCTTGCTATTGTCTTTAATATTATCAGAGCAGTTATTATGCCATGTGCTCCCAACTCTTCATTCCTCATTAAGGAATGGGATCTGCATAAATTATTTAAAGGTTGTAAAGGCTGTGGGTGGGCAACTTGTTTTAAACCACCACACTAGCAACATACCTCTGGGCTCATGGAAAGTACTCGGTAATTCTTGTTTAATTGTATAGCACACATGGTGTTCAATATTAATATTTTATAAGCAACCTGTTTCCCTGTCAAGAATTTACACTAATTTTACACTGGTTCTATGGCAATAGCAATGTCTTTTTTCCATGGGCTTTGTAATACGGTGGGAAAATCTTTAATAACTCTGGTTAATGGGTTTTGTCTTGAGGTTCTTCTATACTTAGTAATCAAATTGGAGGAGATAAAGCCTTTTAGCACACTCAAATCCTTGTGATAATACTTCACATTATAATGACAGGTTCTATTTACCACATTTCATACTAAGAAACAGTGTTGATAAGTATGATGGTGCTTGGAGTGGTGGTTGATGCATTAAATACGTTTGGCCAGCCAGAATTCACTAAATAATTTCAAACTCTCCTTTGCTCTCTGTACTCTGCAGAATAAAACCGGTAAATTACGGGGCGTTGGGGACGGGGCGGGGGGAAGGGGGAGGTAGGAATCTCTCTTAGCCTTAGTCTTTTTGCTTGTAAAAGGGAAAAATAATACTTGTCTAGCCTCTCAGATTTATTGTGAGGGTCAAATGAAATAATGCATGAAAGAAATAATGTGTAAACTGCAAAGCTATGCACACATGCAAGTTGTTATTATAATTTGCATTGGACATGGGTCAAAGGCTTACTATGCAAAGATCCTTTTAAAAATTCTAAATTAAACATTTCAAACCATTTCTAAATCTTTAGCATGTAATGTGAACTATTTCTTTCTGTGCCACAGATCAATGATGAAACTGCCCAGTCACTTATTTCATCTGACAGGCCGTGCATAAAAATAATTAAAAGCTGATCTGCATACCACATATTCTTCATTGCCATATAGAACCTTACAAGCTAGTAACAAATCAATAAATCAATGTTTTCCTCAATGATGGCCTGTCGTCAGATAAATCTACCAAACCAATCAAGAGTATTCTAGGCCTACACTTGTGCAGGAATGATTTTTTTGTAGCTGCTCAGCCATTTTTCTTGAAGGAAAGAGGAGAGAAATGATGGTTTTATCTCATCTTTTCTGCAAGCATAAGAAGTTTCTAACTTCTGAAAGGGTTATGTTGACAAAGTCACAGTGAGACACTTGTGTAAACTTTGTGATGGACATGGCCCTGGCACAGAGGACCTGAGACATTCTGAACAGGGCCTCATCTTTTTCTTCTAGCACATCAGGGAAATAAGCCCCACCAGCGTATTCTTTGTGGGTAAGAGAGAGCATAAGCCTCTGTTTCTGAATCTACACAAAAGAATTTATCACACTGTCACAGTGACTTGCAGAACAATAAGATAATTTTCATTAAGCATGGGAATAATTTTCACTTTAAATGTAAACCTTGAATTAAGGAAGAATTTTAATATTTTGTTCCCCTGACAAATATCCCTTATCAACACATTTCATTAATTACCTTTTTTTTTTTTTTGGTATGTGGGTAGCTCCCTGGCTGGGAATCGAACCCAGGCTGCAGCACTGACAGCGCCAGCGCTGAAGCCTTAAGCCACTACACCATCAGGGAACTCTCAACACATTTCATTTATGACTGAATCTGACCTCATTGAGTTTTACTTTTTTTTCTCTTTCCTCCTTCTCTGATAGAAAATGTGGTAAGGGAAGAAATGCAGGAACCTGACTGCTTCTACACTGTGCTCAAGCCGAAGGGGACATGGCGCCATTGAAGGTTTGTCTTCCCTTCTGGAATGTGAAAAGTTTAATGTACAGTGAAACTCCCTTTTAAGAAGTTTTATCCCAAATAAGTTTAAATTCCTGAGGTAACAGTTGGTGCATACTAGGTAACTGGTATGGATTTAGGAAACCCTAAAAGAGTTCCAATCTCAAGTCTGCCACCTGCTTCTCCTTTTTCTTTATCATTCTATCCCTTTCCTCTAGCTAATTTAATCTGCTATAACTTACAGCTGGAAACAAATTTAGATTGTGTTTCCATCAGTGATTTTTCAAGCCTCTCAAAAAATTATCAATACCTGGATCCCACCCCCAGGTACTTAGTGGGTTTGAAGTGAGGGCTAGGAAGCAATACTTTGTAAAACCTCTCTGGGTAATTTCAATCTGTGGCCAAGGTTGAGAAATGCAGTTGAAAATGTAACATATAATAGATCTTTAAAAAACTTTGGAAAGTTCTTGAGAATGAACATTGAATGTTTATATTATAAACTGTTGCATAGTCACATGTTTTAAGGAAATATACTTGAGTTTCCCAAACGTTGCAGGTATGGAACTTGCATTGATGCATTCCTGTGTATCTTGTTGCCCCTGTGGAACTTTGGAAAAGTGGAGCATATGAAAGAGTGGGGGTGAAATTAATCCACTTTGGGAGATTCGGAAGGCACCCCAGAAGCGCCAATGGATACCCCAGGCAGAAGCTGCCAACGCTGAATTAGAGCCTAACCAGACTGCTGAAAGTGGTCCCTTTGGCTGATATGGAAAAGAACAAGGAAATGGAAGAATACATTGTTTTATAGTCCCTTGAGGGACTAATTTCTTTAGGGTAACAAGAAAAATAGATTTATTTGGTGGGGAGAGGGACTCTTCCCCATGCGAACAAAGGATTAATCTAGCAGTGGAGGATGGGGAGCTGTAGGATTGGACCAGTTATATATATATATATATATAATAAAGGTGGCATCTTATCCCTGTGTAAACTTAATTAAAATAATTTTCTGGTATCTTCTGGAGGCTTCTGGAGAACATGAACAAAGGCTATCTATGAGTTCTTTGGGAATAGGAACTGCTCACTACCTGAGCCTAAATGGATATATAGAAGCAATGATTGATTGGAGCAGTAGTTCCTCAAAAGTGTATGTACTTCATCTCAATATATTTACTTCCTCTTTTAAGGGAAACAGCAACCTCTCAGGTAAGTATTTGGATTAAATTACAGTAGACTTGCAGTTCACCTGTACCTATGGGGATTGGTAAATGGTGGATAAATGTTAAGTAGACTCTCACAGAACTCAAGCAACAGCAAAATCCCAAGCAACTGGCAAAAAATTTTTGCTTGAGAGTGGTGGTAGTTTGAATTCTGGTTAACAAAGAGTCTACTGTATTTCCTTTAGGAGGAGCACAAGACTCAGATATGGCACAAAAAGAACCAACTGTCTAGTAGAAGTCAAGGACAATTAATTGGTCTATGGTACTTAGGAGTAGAATTTTCAATCAAATGAGCTGGAATTGTTGTCTCTTTTGAGTCTCTCTCTCTCTCTCTCTCTCTCTCTCTCTCTCGTAAAAACAATATTTTCCATGAGTTACAAATTAAAAACTAAAGTTCAGAGGTCACTGAGCACTGATTTCTAGAATCTGATACTAGAGTACTTGCTTTTAAAAAGTCAATTTCACTTTTCTTGAATTATGCATTCATAATAGGGTAAAAGTAGTACTTTGTTGTTTGATTGCTTTTTTGTTTTAATAAATTCAAATTCACTTATTTAATTTGTCATCATTCATTTCTGAGTAGAATATAAGCAGATATTTTTCACGGTAATGTAGACTAAATTACAAATGAAGGGGAACATTAGCAAATGAGAACATTGCAGTTATTTTATTACAATGTGATTCAATTTTCCTCTCCAAATGTTTGTTTTATAGCTTAGCTCTTCAGGAAAAGGGCAGAGGCCATTGTTTAAGTTCAGCAACCCAGACTTTCAGTTCATATTGACAAAAATGAAGGTACAATCACTTAAGACCAAAAATAAAGTATAACCTAAATTAAAGATTGAAAGACACAGTTCTCCGGTAGTTTCTCTTTTGAAATATTATGATATTCGAATGCATTCCAAATTCAGGATTAAAGTATCAAAAACAATGCAAGTTCAAAAATATTTTTTCTCTACTTGCAAGGCAACAAGTTCCCCAGCCACAGCTTCATAGATGCTAGCAGAAGACACGAGAACCCTGGATCAGAGACAAAGAACTTAATAACTCACCACACAGCAAGCAGCACGAGCTTCCAGTGCTCCTCTCCTTCCCATCCCCACAGGATGTGGAGGCAATATGGAATAGCCAAGGGGGCTGTTGAGCATGCAATGAGTTTGCACCACAACTGAGAAATCACGAATGTAGGGATCCCAAATCTTTTATAATGTTCTGTAAGCAAACCTACCCCAGAAGTACACATTACCTTTGTTATACTGGAGAGTACACAAATCTGCTCTCTGTCCCATGGAGAAATATTATTCCTGTCTTCCAAGGCTGTTCTCTAAACAAGCATCCTTGAAAAGATAATTCAGAACAAAAAGCTGCCAATACCTCTGCTAACAAGACATGCAGAGAGATCAATGGAGAATGGTCCCCAATAAAAGGTTATTATGAAGTATCCCATCAGAGTCTGTTTATGTTCACATGTTAATGCATGAGATCATATATTTGTTTATTCCCTAATGATTTATTCCCTCCTAATTAAACTATAAACTGCTAAAAGGAAGAGATGGTCTTGTCCATCTTCATATCTCCACAGTATAGCCCAAACCCTGCAACTAGTAAGTGCTTGATAAATGTTTAATAAATGAGCAAATGGAACCACACAGCACAATTTAATGTATAATGTATCTAAAGATGTAATATATGTCACATTAGGAAGAAATCAATTTTAATATTCATTCCTTATTATATAAAGAAATAAACTGATCCTTAATAAAGAGGGGTACCGATATCTACCAAAGCCTTTAGCCAAAACTTTTCACTAAGATTTTCTTAAAAGCTATGTTTTTCTTAAAATAGGGAGTTTTTGCCAGGCAAATGGTTAATAAGTGTGCAGTAAAGTAGCTAAAATATGGGGTCCAGCAGAAATAATGTCAGACCACGTACATGAATGTCTTGCACTAGATGGACAGCAATTTGAGCATTTCACCTAAAAAAATGTCATATAGTATGCTTGAGTATGATATTATTATGTTATACAATTATATGCTTATGATTTTGAAATAAAAGGTTTGGTATAGATTACTAGCTAATAAAAGTGGGGTGTTGTTTGTGCGGGATCTTGTAGTCCTTTGGCCTAGGTCTCATTTCAGGATTTATGGAATCCTCTTATATGACAGGTAGTTAAATGAGTAACTCTCTTATATGGTTTTGCATAACCACGGAAAGCCACTTGGAAAAGATGTCAGACCATTTCAACACTTAGTCCTCAAATTTTGACTCTTGTCTCCCAAATACAGCACTGATCTCTTAGATTTAGTTTCTATTCTTATGGATCATCTTTAAGATGTATGGATGATGAGCATCATGTATCCAAAATAACAAAAACAATATCATGGCAAATCTTAAAATAATCTTAAAGCAACTAGTAAAGTTATGCCAGAGGTTAGAGGCAGAAACTCAGATTGACTGCCAAGGTCATGGCCCAGGGGGAAAGCAGGATGTCTAAGATTCCTGATCTACCATAGCTCCCAGAATGGATCCAGAACCAAGACTGGAATAAAGAGGACATCCGCATAAACCCATGGGTGTATTTACAATGCATTTGATTGACTTACATGACACAATAACATTCATACTGGAGTTGGCAAAACTCAAGGGGGCAAGAGGAAGAAATTTCATTTGACATTGACAGAGTAGATCTGTAGTCAAGGTCCAGTACCTCTGTTTTCCTATATGAACTTGAATTAGTTAAATAATCTGTAAAAATGTCTGTAATAACACCAACCTCACAAGACTGCTATAGGTATTAAGTGAATTAATATATATGAAAGGGTTTCATATACCATGATAAGAGTGGCAGTTAATCATCACTGCTATGTGGAGGTAGGTCAAAGGCAGTTTAGTTGAATTAGTGGCTTGATAGAATAAAAATGTTGTACCTTCCTCCAGGCTTTCACTGAAATTAGCCAGACAACCAGGGTCTTGGCAAAAACGATAGAACTACCAAGTTAAAAAGTTAAAACTAATCAGATTTCCTCTATAAATATTGCAATATCCATGAACTGTCTAAGGATTAGCTATAATGTTCAAGCTATGTAATTTTCAGATGGCATAGCAGATAGGCTTCCAGAACCACAGTGGGATTAAATTTTTTAAATTAACTTTTGAGTAAGTCTGTACTCCTAAAAACTTATTATCCTTACTAGTTTAGCCATTCTACTTCCACTGAAACCTTGGGAATATACAGATGAGAGATCACAAGAAAATAACTTCAGTCCCTGTGTGTAATTATAACTCTAAATACACATAGCACTTCTTTTCATTAATATAAGTAAAAAAAAAAAATTGTAGAGATCCTAAATGATGATCATCTTTTAAATGACTTCTCTTAAAAGCATGCAATAAATAGGGTGGTGTGGGTTGGAAAAGAATTCTTTAACTCATCTAAGAAAATGTTTATAAATTTCTATTGGATTTCTCAAAGGATATAAAGTTTTCTTGAGTGCTTAAAAAAGAGCCTATCACATAGTGTATAATTAATAAATGTTGAGTGGAAAGGAGAAAAGGAAGGAAGAAAATAGGGAAAAAATACAAAAGAAAAGAAAATCAAGGGAGGGAGGAAGGGAGGGAGAAAAGAAAGAAATAAGGAGGAAAAGAAAGGGATGAAAAGAAGAAGGGAAGAAAAGAAGGAGGGAAGAAAGGGAGAAGAAAAGGAACAAGAGAAGAAATGAGAAAAAGAAAGAGGAAACAATGAAAAAAGAAGAAAAAAGGAAAAAGGGGTAGAGAGGGGGAGGGTGGAAAAGGGGAAGAAATAAAAAGAAAGGGATGAAAGAAGAAAGAAGAAAAAAGTCAAAATGGCTATTATCAATAAATAAAAAACAAAAAATAGAAACAGTGTTTGCAAAGATGTGAAGAAAAGAGAACCCTCATGCACTGTTGGTGGGATTGGAAATTGGTGTAGCCACTATGGAAAACAGTTTGGAGGATCCTCAGGAAACTAAAAATATAACTTCCTTATGACCCAGCAACTCCACTTCTGGGAATTTATATGAAGAAATCTAAAACACTAATTCAAAAAGATGCATGCACCCCTATGTTCACTGCATCACTATTCACAATAGTCAAGATACAGAAGCAACCTAAGTGTCCATCAGTAGATAAAGAAGATGTGATATACATACACACATACATACATATATATATGTATGTATGTATATATATATATATATATAATGGAATATTACTCTGCCATAAAGAATGAAATCTTATCATTTACAACATGAATGGAACTGGAACATATTATGCCAAGTGAAATAAGTCAAAGAAAGAAAGACAAATACCATATGGTCTCATTTATATGTGGAATCTAAAGAACACAACAAACAAACAAACAAAAGAGAATCATAGATACAAAGAACAAACTGGTCATTACCAAATGGGAGGGGGGTTGGGGGTTGGATGAAATAAGTGAGGAGGTTAAGAAGTTTGTAGTTACAAAGTAGTCACGGGGATGTAAAGTACAGCATAGGGAATAATGTCAATAATATTGTAAGAACTATGTATAGTGCCGGGAGGTTACTAGACTAATTAAGGGAATCAGTTTATAAATTATAGAAATGTCTAACCACTATGCTGTGCACCTGAAACTAATAAAAAAGAAATAGTACTGAATGTCAACTGTAATTTAAAAAATAATTTTAAAAATGCTAAAAAAAAAGAAGCAGCAGCGAGGAAGGAGTGTGAGAGAAAGAAAAACTCGTATCACAAAAGAATGTTAACGAAATACAATTTTATGTAATCAATCAAAAAAGATAATTTGAGCCCAGGTATAAAATGACCTGCTGCAACTTAATGGTGAAAGACTGTGATCAATTTAACCTCTCCCAGAATCAAAGCAGGGCGTTCTGACAGGATCTTCGTGAGTCAGCCATTTTGACATACCTAGCATCTGTGAATGCAGTGAGTATTTCTTACACTTACTCGATCCTAACCCTCAATCAATTTTTTCTTCTACTCTACCCTTCACTCTCTGCCTGCCCTACCTCTCTCTCCATACCGGCTTTCACCCACTACCTGAGATTTATTCCATTCTAAAGCCTCACCTTGTCTCTGAGCTTTAGGTAAATATTGAGTGAGGTAGTCAGTTGGTGTGAGAATGTTAATGAACCCCATTACTCAGTAGTTTACATTTTTTAATGTTGAAAAATGTCTTTAAGAAACTGTATCAAAATGCTCCCCCCTTCTCAATGGCAGCATTAAAATGACTACTTCCAATTGTCTTGTACCTATTACTGAGGGTCTCTTGAATTGTAAAGTTTTTACCATTAATGCCCAACAAAGACAACTAATTTAATCTTGCATCGTGGTTTGGGGGAGGCCCTGACAATTTCTAATTAGTGTTCTCTTGATCAATAATTCTAGAGTAGTGCCACTATAATCAGGCCTTTGGCTCACAGAAGGTGCTATTTACTTTGGTGGGTTAGAGCACTTGAGGATTGGTGGTGGTTGTTTTCTTTATCAAGGAATAAAGAAGGCATTATTTCCTCCTTTGGTCTCTTAACTCCACACAAATGCACCCTCATCTGAAATCTTAAAAAGAAAGCATTGAGTGTGCCAGAAAGACCTGCTAAAATACCTAATTGATGAGTTCCACAACATTCCCACCCTTACATCCCTTAACCCTTCACTCCTCTGGGCCTCATTTGTCAGCTGTATAATTGCCTCCTGTTGATGGTCTTCCCTAATTTCCAGATGCCCTGATCTTTCTTTTACCACTCAGTGTTGCACCATCAGCTCTTTGTTAATCTCCCCTGATGCATATTGACATGCCCTTCCTTCATCCTACTAGGTTCTTTGATCTCCTCTTTAGCCCTATCCTTATACATAAAAACATCAGCCCAGCACCATTCTTACTACCTATTTTTGCCTGCTGATCTCTGAATTTCCATTTTTCTTAAATCTTTCTGATATTTTCCTGGCCTTTTAAATAGTTAGTTAATGTCTCTCCTTACCCTGGTTTATTTATTATATTTACTTCATTTTCACTTCCATTTACACTTTCATTCATTCAACAAGATGTATTGGTTGCCTACGATGTATAGGATCTTGCCTATAAAATTTCCATACCAATTGTAACAACAGATTCCTATACATCATTTATATTTAAATTTGGATTTCTTGATAGGCATACACTTTTGTGAATATATGGTAAAAGTTATAGGATGTAAGCTCTTCTCACAGTTATAACAGGTATTCCAATTCACTGAAACAGAGCTCTGTTAGTGAAGCAAATATATCATAAATGTGTGAAATGTGAAACATGCACAGCTGTTTGCTGAAGGAATGAGGAATGTTTAGGGTGGTGGGAGAGAAAATTTCAACTTGAAATGTCTAGCACACCACCACAAATTCTTTCAGAACTACCATTACTATACGAAGTCAGACAATTAATTTCATGAACTCATCCTAGAAAAAGTGCTACATACCTCATTGTTGAATATCACTATGGTCACCTTCAAAGTACTCCCCTTGGGAAGCTATGCATCGATGCCAGCGCTTAGTCCACCCTTCAAAGCAATTTGGAACTCTTTTTCTGGAATGGCCATCAGAACTCTCATTTTTTGTCATCCCCCAAATCTGACAATTAAGGTCGCGAACTTGCCACTGGGCGCTTACGTTGGCAGCACTGTACAAACAACTCTGTTAAGGTGGGAACCCCACAGCTGTGATGGCCATTCCAGAAAGAGAGTTCCAAAATTGCTCTGAAGGGTGGGCTAGGCGATGGTGTCAGTGCATAGCTTCCCAAAGGGAGTGCTTCAAAGATGACCATAGTGATAGTCAGCAATGAGGTATGTAGCACTTTTTCTAGGATGAGTTCATGAAATTAATTGTCTGATCTCATATACTGGAATAGATTCCCTGATCTAGCCTTAAAGGTTAAAACAATTAGAAAAATAATTGTCATTATACCTTTATTTTATTATAGATTAACTACATCTGTGATTGCTAGATTGCGTTTCACTTTTCAGTTTTCCAGGTCCTCTAAGCATAATCAGGGACAATTTTTAATAAAATGTTTAAGAAATAAGGAACAAAGGAAAATAATCAGAACTAGAGAAAGAGAATCACGGAAATCTGGTCATGGGTTTACGCAGAAAGATCTTTATTTTGGATTACGCTGTGTTGACTTGTATGATAAATTTAGTTTATGAGAATCTCAGTTTAGGAGATTTTCATTCTCTTAAAGAGTGTTCAGCAACTAAGCTAATTGCTTTTATAATTCAAGAAGAGAGATGTTTGCCTCAGATCTCCCCCCTAAAATAACTTTAAAAAAAAAAAAAAAAAGACGGCATAAAAACTCTCTTCACCAAAAGGACAATTGGGCTGTATAGAGACACTTTGTACTTTTGCTGAGTTCAGAAAAGATTCATTTAGAGGGCGACGATGAAACCCAGTAGTGAACCAGCAACTTAGTTAAATTGCTGGCTGGAGGGCAAAGCCTAAACTTGCTGCAGCTTTTATCGTTTGCATCCCTCAGCCACCGCACTGTAACACCCAGCCAGACTGTTTGAAGAAGTGCCACACTGCCATCTACAGGAACTGTCACGCCCAAGCATGTCATGCTGGGCCTGGTCACACCACTCTCATTTTGTGTGCTATCTTCCCAAGAAGACTGTAGTCCGTTTTTCATTAAAAGTAATCACCGTGGGAGTTCCCTGGTGGTGCAGTGGCTAAGGCTTTGGCGCTGTCAACGCTGCGGCCTGGGTTCGATTCCCAGCCAGGGAACTGCCCACATAAAAATTAAAAAAATAAACAGTAATCACTGTACTCGTAACTGAAAATCCAGGTTCAATTTAAATATAAATGATGTCTAGGAATCTGTTGTTGATATAATTGGTGTGGAAATTTTATAGGCAAGATCCTATACATCATAGGCAATCTTGTTGAATAAATGAAAGTATAAATGGAAGTGAAAATGAAGAAAATATAGTAAATAAACCAGGGTAAGTTGTTTCATTAACATCAGCAATAACTGAACTAAGTAATCTTAAGGGGTGCATTTCCTTGTTGGACGTAAAGCTGTTTTTAAACCTAAAAGACCTCTTTTAGAAAAATAAATAAATCAGTAATACATCTACTGCATTGTTCTCTGCTATCAAACTACAATCACACAAGTGACAAGCACTTCACTAGGAGCAAAACATTTTCCTTGACCTCAGTTTCTAAAATATTCTCCATATCTGTGAGTTCATTTTTTTTAATATGCAGAGTCATGAGCATAGGATTCCCTTTATATCACACACACACACACACACACAATCGTATTTATAATATGATTAGAGGTTTCTACCTCTACAGCACAATTTAACTCAAGGTAGTTTAGATGGAGTTAATCCCCAAATGATAATTTTGGGGGTGATGCTCCATGCAGAGCAATACCAAATTATTCTAGAATTGAGCCTCCTACAAAGGTATGTTCAGTATTTATTCCAATTGTTTCTCCCTTAGACAGAGACGGATTGATTTTTCATATGCAGCCAAAGATGGCCACTAAACACAAAAGCAGCTCAGTACCAAAAGAAACAATAACTCTCAGACTGGTTTAGACAGCACTGTCCCTGCTCCAATAGTAAGTCTGCATGTGTGGTTTGATAAACCACAGACAACAGTATGCTAAACCATTCCAGATCTTCTATTTTTTTTTCTCCTCACAACAAATGCTCCAAAGACAATGGCTTTGAAACATTTCAGAAGCTGATTAAAAGAATGCTGAGGACACAGAAAATGTGAGATTTCTGTCCCTGCTGTCTGATTGATCAACTACAATAGCAATGCTGACTTATTGAAAATGATACGAAAATCAGAAGGATAATTAGAACTCATTTCTACTTGAAGCAAGAACCTAAAATTTTCATTGAATTTACACAAATTAGAAAAAAATTAAACTTGGCATTGTCTCATCCTGAAATTTGTTGCTCACCCTAAGAAGGTCCATCTTCTCAGCCAGACAGGGCTGGGAAAGTACAGAGAGGGTACCAGTGTCATTCAATTTCATCGCTACTGCTTTCTACCATTATTTTTCTTAACTCTGTTTCATCTTTCTTATATTTTAATTTACTTTATTTTGCTTTACTGTTTGCATCTTTGAAAGAAACTCTAAATCTGTTTTAGAATAAAGTGAGAATAGAAATAAATAGGTATATAAATTTTATGTCTACAGTTTATGATTATCTTTACACTTTTCACTCTTAATCTCTTTCTGGAATCCTATGCATCCATCCAGACAAACAAAACCAAGCATATCAGTTATGAATCTGTCACTTCTTGTGTCTCACCCTGTGGGGTTCCACATGCAGCTTTCCTTGCCCAGGCAACAGGCCAGTGTGTAGCTGGCTCGCCACGTCCCATACGAGGGAGGAGCTTTAACAGAACCTTCTGAACCAGAGACTCTTCACCTGTGTATTACCTTCCCACGGCTGCCAACACAAATTGCTGCCAGCTGGGTGGCTTATAAGAACAGAAATTTATTCTCTCACAGTTCCGGAGGCCAGAAGTCTGAAAATAACGTGTCTGCAGAACCATGTTCTCTCTGAAGTCTCCAGGAGAGGACCCTTTTTGCTTCTTCTAACTGCTGCTGTTGCCAGCATTCTTGGTGCTCTCTGGCTTGGAGATGCATCATTTCTGTCTCTGGCTCCATCGTCACATGACCTTCTCCTTGTGTCTCTGTTTTCACATGGCATTCTCCTGTCTGTATCTTTACCCAAATTTTTCTTTTCTTAGAAGGACACCAGTCATTGGATAGGGAGGGGTTCACCCTAATTCAGTCTGACCTTATTTCAACTTGATTATATCTACAAAGACCTATTTCAAAATAAGGTCATGTGTTGAGGTACCAGACAGGCATGAATTTGAAGGGGACATTCTTTCACCCCGTACAGTGTGTAAAAATGGTGTAATAGTGCCTGCCCTAGAGAGCTGGTGTGACAAGTACTCAGGACTCTGTGTGGCACATACTGAGCATGAACTTAATGTAGCTCTTACTAAAATCCAACCATACCTTCACTTCTCATAACGTTTTCCAAAGTGATGAATGCTCTATCAGGAGCTCACAACAAATTGTCTTTTTTTGGTTTTTATTTTTGTGTTTCTTTTTCAAGAAAGCTTTATTGGTTTACTTTCGATATTTTGCATTTTTTTCTTTAAAAAGTGATCAAGGCATTCTATTTACATATATGACGCAAAATACTTCTCTACAGAAGACAAGCAGCTGCACTGATTATCTGGCGCTGGTGGTGGGGAGTGGGTGGGGTAGCAGTGTGCAGAGAGGTTAGGTTACCAGATACTTGCTACAGGTTAGAAGCATCTGCTTTGGGACACAGCAGCTCTTTTAAGTTGGCTGGTGGGGGCTGCCTCGAAATTCTATTCACCCCACCTCCTTCTCATTCTTTCCCTATTGCTTCAGGATACTGTGAATAGTACCCTGTTTTCTCCCTTCTTCCTCCAGAGAAGCTAGCGAGAGCTTAAACAAGATAGGGCAAAGCTAACATGAAAAGACATGTTCAGACACAATTCAGAGCAACACCAAGTAATTATTGGACTCGAGCAGACTCAAAACAGAACTGCACTAAGAGACAGAGAAATATGAGATTATTCTACCCATGTGAAGTTCTTGTTAACGTAATAGCTTTTTGCAACATCACTTATGCTCCAGAGAAGTTTGGCATGCAATGAATCCTGGATGCTATCTATGCTCTTGCTTCATTTAAAAAGGACCAGCTCCAGGTTTACCATGGTGCAGCAACAATTCTAGTTTTAAAATACTCTAATGTGTGTCTTTAAACCATTAGGCTTTATTTGGCAAGCATAAATGCCCACTGCATTCAACATACAGAAATGCCTATCCATTCTCACATCCTGCAAGTCATTCCTGGGATTTTTGGTACAAAGCACATTGATAGCAACCGAGGGACATGTGTGCTGGTGCATGTTACCCACATGTCCATAAGGTGCACAGGCCATAAAGAGAACCTCTGTACACATGGTCTCTTTCTGCCACGGGTTTGTTTCCTGACTGAGAGGCACACATGTGGCAGTAAAAACTGGAGCATTCTTCTTTTAGAAGAATAATTTGAAAGCAAGGGTCAATGTTTCCCCCCTCTGTGCAGCAATGTAAGAGTCACTTAAAGCTAATACGGCCTCTTGTAACTTAATAGTATTGGGACTTACAATTAAGAAGTGGTAAGATTAGAGGTACGTTAAGAGGAAAAGCAGTCTTTCTTCATACAAGAGATGACTATAATGTCTCAAATACAAGCTAATGCTCACTTCAGTGAGAGGCATCGCTTTATAAATAAACCAGAACAAATCAGCTTCATGGCTCTGGCTGATGAAAAGACCAGGATGGAATGAAAATACTTTACCCTGAAGTTAAGAACATTTCAGCTTCCGGTCCCCAAGAGCGCTGCGAGTTGCTGAGAAATGTAGTGCTCTAGGTGATTAGGAAATGCCAGGATGCACTCAAAAGCATTTCAATGTAAGCATTTCTGGGATATTGCCCAAAAATATCTAAAGAAATGCTGCTTCTCCAAGTCTCCAATAATTAGTGATGAACTCTTTTTTTGTCTATTTACCTACTTTTTAATTTATAATTTTATCTTTTTTTTTAAAGGGCCTCAATATTGTATGTGCTGCAGGCCCTCCAAGGCTGGATATCCTTTGACTCTCGGGGATGAGAGCCCTGCCCTCTTTTCTGGAAACAGCAGTTTGCAGAGGCAAACAAGCATGGCTAGAGGGTAGCACAGCTAAGTGGACTTTGTCCTGTCAAGTGCAGCACAGTTTCCAAAGTCAGGGAATGGAGGATCGACTACAGACTACACAAAGGATACTGTTTTTAGAGAAGAAGGCAATTGAGGAGAGTGGGCATTCAGCTGCATGCTCAAATGTCTTAAACTGTAGGTCCTTTTCTTGGATGGAGCAAGGATTAGTGAAGCTGGTCCTTTTATACTCTTTAAATGAGTTTTTGTTTGTTTGGTTTTGGTTTTTTAAAATAACAAAGCTGTGAACTTCTACTACCTGTAGGACTTGTGAATGAAGCAGGATGCTAACCACTCCTGAACTGGTGTGTGGGGTTTTGGGGAATCTGGGGTTGGGAAGACAACCCTGGTGGATTCCTAAAGTGATTTGCCATGGGTTTGGGGCCACAACGGGAGCCTTTTATGGCTCTGTGGCCAAGAACATCCCAAAGCAAGAGAAACATTAAGAATGAGTTCCCTGTTTTTCATCCTCCCAATCATATTAACAGTAAACAATTTCTTTTGATATTAAAAGCAGGAGTTCTGCAGCACTCACGTTGCACAGTTGTATGATTGAAGTCCATGCTCTGCTAGTTTCAGACCAAGGAAAGCAAGACTGTACAAACCATCTAAAATTTAAATTACAACCCAGGTAGTGATGATAAGATCTTGTGGGAGAGGGACTGTACAGGCGATGCTCTAAAACATCACTATAAACATTGACACTGCTTATTGTAAAAAGAAATACATTTCTCCCAACAATGCGCCTTTATAAATGTATCTGCCGAATCTTCTACAAGTACAGTACTGCCTATGAGCAGAGACACAGATTACACTGGGATCCCAAATAGTTCCAGGAGAAAAAATATATATATATGTTACACTGTTTAAAGCTATTAGACATTCCAGGAGAAGGAAGTTCTGTAATGATGCTGAAGACCCACTACAGAAAGAGGAGGACATGGCCAGAGACGATGGATTGGGTGGGCAAACTTATTGAAAAATTCATTGTTATTACATTTTTGAGGACGGTGGCCTTGGTTTATTCATTTTTGAATCTCATAGAATCTATTACAATGTTCTACACATTGTAGAAATTTTGTAGCTACCTATTAAATGAATAAATAAAGTATAACAGGTTAGGCATAAGTAAAACTTTTCATGGAATTTCAATACAACCTCCAACCAAAGGCTTCTCCAGATATCTCTCCCTCCTGTCCCTGCCAAAAAGTGGTAGGGGTTTGGCAGAAGCTGAGGCCAAGAAAATAGCTTCCTTCATATAATTCTATAGGTAAAGTAACTAGTTCACAATGCCTGTTAATGCCTTCCTCTCTCCCTCCTCACTATTTCAGCCTAACCACTATCAGTAACTTACTCTCTCACATTTATTCTATAAAATAGAGTAAGTCCATTCTATCTTTAAACAGTTCAACTTGTTGGAAAATTCTTCCTTATGTTGACCCAAAATCTGTTTCCCTGCAACTTTTGTCAGAAGTTTGCCATTCCCCTGGGGCAAATTAGAGCAAGCTTCATTCTTTTTCAAAATGGCAGCTTCTCCCTCTATAGGCCCCACCAGTTCGTTTATTGCTCTTCCTGTGACAGACTCCCAAAACTGTGGACTATACTGGATGCCCTCTATTAACAGTTCCAACTTCCCCATTTTAAAAACATAGTACTCCAAACTAAATACAAGCTCTAAATGTGGTCTGTGATGTAATGTAGACTGCCATTGGAGTGATCCGGGCACACTCCAATTAACTTTTTAATCTAAGCACCTCAATTTCCTCAGTTCCTTGGACAGCCCTCTCAGGAGACTGGAATAGCACAAGGGCAGAAGACAAGCACCAATGCCAATACTTGTGGTTGAGTCACTTACCATGCTGAAGCAGGCCACACTGAAAGTTTCAGCGATCAAAGATGGAATGGCTATGACTCAAAGGAAAGGCATCAAGTAGCATTAATGGAGGTAATGAAGGCTCCAAGCGACAGACTCCTTATCCTGAAAGCTGTAGGTGAACAGAAACTAAACATCACACTCAACAAACTTGCCTGCTTCTACCCGCTAGGTGATCCAAGCAAGTGACCTGCCATCTCTCAGGCACTGTGCTGATGTGGTCCCATTCTCAAGCAACGTAGGGCCAAATGATGCTAAATAAGCAACTGAACAAATAAGTAGGCAATTAAAAATTGGGATAAGGGCTGCAAAGGACAATAAAAGTCTGTAATAAGAAGAAAGACAAAAGGTGAGACCTACTTAAAGTGAAGATGATGAGGAAAAATGTGAAGATGATATTTAAGTGTTGGTGCCTGACAGAAGAGAAAGCCACGCAAAGAGTAGCTGGGGAGAGGTTCTGGCAGCAAAAGTCATTGTGGGTTAAAAACGTTGTGTGCTTGAAGGAACTGATATGAAAAGGATGTCAGTGTGGCTGAATCTTAGTGAG
Organism: Lyroderma lyra; assembly: GCA_004026885.1. Lineage (NCBI taxonomy): Eukaryota > Metazoa > Chordata > Mammalia > Chiroptera > Megadermatidae > Lyroderma > Lyroderma lyra. The sequence continues at coordinate 23,875 of PVJL010004196.1, forward strand.
TGAGAAGACGGGATGAGGATGCAAAGAGGGGCCGGCCCCAGATCGCACAAGCCCTGGGCAGCTGTGTTAAGGTCAATGGATGTTATGGCATAAGTGCCATGAAAACTGTTTGAAGAGCTTTATGCAGAAGAGGAGGATGATCTGATTTAGGTTTTAAAAAGATAACCATAGCTGCAATGTGAAGAGAAATTGGAGGGAACAAGATGGGACAGGTGGGACTAACTTGGAGGCTGTTGCAGTTCAGGTGAGACCGTTGGTGGCCTGGGTATCAATGGTAACAATGAAGATAGAAAACATGAGTAGATTTGAAAACTACTTCACTTATCAGACTCTCAGCTGAACTTTAACTCATCTGATTCAGGTATCCATACTTGGAAGAGTCTTCAAATGTGGTCCTCAGACAGGCAGCATTCACATCACCTGGGAATCTGCCAGAACTGCAAATCTCAGGCTCTCTTCCAGACCTACTGAATCAGACACTGGAGAGGTGGGAACTAGCGTTCTAACAAGCCTTCTAGGTGAGTGTGATGTGTGCTCAAGTTTGAGAACCACCCAGTGATCTAAGAAATCCATGTACTTGGGACTTTCAAAATAGGATAATATAGAAAATTACTGGGCCAATATTATGGAATTAAAATACATTTGCTCTATGGGTAATAAAACCTAGATTAGTATGACAGGATTCAAATATTATAGTAGTATTCCAAAATCAAACTCTACTTCCTATGAAACTTGTATGAAAAGCTTAGCTAGTATAATAACTGTGTAGTGTCGGATGAGGACTAGATTTATTGAGGTAATCACTTCTTAAGTTATATAAATGTCTAATCACTATATTGTAATTAATATAATATTGTATGTCAACTGCAATTGAAAAAGCAAAATATTATTTTTAATAATTTGGCTATTAAGGTGGAGAGAATCCTCTTCTCATCCTGCTAAGACATATTTTTATTCTCATAGTATTCCAGTTATGCTGTTATTCTGTGTTTTTTCATGATGCTTTTTTGTATTAGGATGGTTGCATCTTTGTATCCAGTCCTTAGTTTTGCCTGTCTTCACATGAATTACTCCAAATATAGTCTATATTTAGACTCCATAGGGATCCCTCCTTCCAACAAACTCTGAGAAACATCGGTTGCTGCTTTGTTAATCATGAGGGATAAGATTTTTGGTTTGCTTAGTGCTCTCTCTGATCCTGGGGAAATAGAGAAGTTTGATTTATTCCATTGGTTAGAAAAAGTCACTGTCTGACTTGGGTATGAATTAAAAGTGGCTGTCCCCTGTGTGCAGTACCCTGCCAATTCCTTTGGCATGCCATTAAACATCTCCTTGAAAGCACTGGTTTAAGAATGTCACTGTTATCCTACTTCACAACATTGTTGAATGGGCTAATTTTTAGTGATTAGTCTATATTACTAATAATTACATATTTTTAGCATTACCCAAAGAGTAGTAAATTGAGTTTCAAGTTTGGGCTTGAAAAAGGAATAGACGTAGTAAGGGATGTCGGAGCCAGGAGTTAAAACAAAATGACAGAACTTCTGGGAAGAAGCAAATACAAGCATTTCCTAGTAAGAACCTCAGGTCTAAAATAGTGTCCAAAACATTAATAGATGCTGAAAAAATAATTACTTATTCAGCCTTGAAAAGGCATGAAATTCTGATACATGCTACAACATGGCTGAACCTTGAAAACATTGTGCTAAGGAAATAATCCAGTCACAAAAGGACAAATATTATGTGATTCCACTTTCATGAGGTACCTAGAATAAGCAAATGCACAGACAGAAAACAGAATAGAGGTTCTCAGAGGTTGAGGAAATAGGAAAATGGGGAGTTAGGAGTACTGAGTTTCATGTGGGATGATGCAAACATTCTAGAATTGGATAGTGGTGAAGGTTCTACACTTGAATATATTTGTGAATACACTGTGAATATACTTGAAGCCACTAAAATGTACATTTAAAGTGTCTAAAATGGTAAGTTTTATGTTATATATGTTCTACCACAATAAAAAAATTTTAATTGCTAAGTTCTAACAAAGCACTGAATAAATACTTGTTACTGATACCTCCACAGGGCCGTTATAAAGGTGAAATAGTATGACATAAAATGATTGCAAATACTCATTATTGTTACAATTATTGCATAACCTGAAATCATTGTGTTTATCCTCTGCATTATCAGAAGACCTCAGAGTTGAAACACAAGATGTCTGCATTTAGAAAACAGACTTTATTAACAATAGGGTTATGCAAATATGACCACAATAGTACTCATTAGTCCTTGGGACTCCTGCACCACATGCCATCATCTTTAGTCTATCAAATAGATTGGATGTCAGTGACTGAACGAGTATATTTCACAAATCTACTTTATGTGTTTATCTTAATTTAACAAGGAAATAAAAAATTTATTGTAGAATCCCTTCATTATTTTTACACTAAGCATAAGAAGTTAAAAAAAAATTAAAAGCTAAGCGGTTTCTAATTTTGGTTTATGCATTTTCTGTAAACTGCAAAGATCCACCAGAGAACATTTTTATGCATAATAAAAACCTGCATAGTTTTCTCAGACAAGAGTTTCCTACCACAAGATACTCACCTCTCTAGAAAGAAAATATAATTTCTGATCTGTAACTGCTAGTACACCCACCTGTCCCTTTCTCCCTAATGAGATGAAATTATAAAGGGGAGAGCAACTTGCAAATATCCTCTCCTGAGCTGATTTATGTTTCTCTAATGAGTGTCAAATTCTTTCTGAATTCTTTTTGTTGCATGTATAGGAAGATATTTAGACAAAGGTTTTGGAATGTTTCTAATCCTCTAAATCAACAATAAAGAAAAAATAAAGCAAAGGTCAAGGTTTTGATACACTGCTTCTGAAATACATCCCACAGAGTAAAATGCCATGAAATCATCTATCAGAACTGCCTTTCTTCTAGAGACTACATTCCAAGAGTGTGAAGAGAGCTGGAGTGGCTATTGATGGTTTTCTTAGATTCCAAGGCACCTTAATCATATTCACAAGATTGTACTTTTTCATCACTGCAGGAGCTGACAAAATTTGGTGACAATTCTGGGAAATGCTTTCAGATGTCCTCTTCTATGAATTATGAATGCTGCACAGAGCTCTGTGGTAAGTGGAATAGCCTTGCTCTCCACAAATGCAGGGGCTGTTTAGGAGGTAGCCTTCCTTTGTCTCCTTGCCTTGAAATTTAACATTCTTGGCAAAAGAGTTAGAGAAAATAAACTGTGATGAAGTAAATAGGATTTGATTCATTGTAAAAACTTATTTTATCACATAACGAATTAGATTTATTTTATTCATTAATATTAGAGAAGATTGCACAAATTTCACAATTTTTTTTCTCCAGAATGTGTTTAATGTAATTGTGAATAGATTCTAGACACATTTTAGGTGCTAATAAAAAATATACACTTGATTCTTATTATTTTTTTGTAGTTATGTGCTATAAATTCACCACAAACATTGAATTGATGCATACTGCTCTTAAGGGAACAATGGGTCAGCACTGCAAGCCTCTGCTAACATTTTCATCAACCATGCAACATATAAACATGTTTTATGTGTGTCTCTGTTTAAAAATATTCTCTTTAATATATCATTGATGCATTAACATTGGACTCACAGCCAATAGCACTATAACTTATGCCTGAATAAAGTTGATCTAACATGTTTTCTCTGTAAGACATATCACAGGCTTGTTATACTTAAAAACACTAGACTGCACTTCAGCACTCTATGCTTGGGGGCCATTTCAAACACTAACCACCAACAACTAAGTGTAAAAATGCAAAAACTATGCATTAAATAGACTACAAAAAGATCCCCCCCCCCTTTTTTTACAATATAAAAGCTAAAAATGAGAAGACAGAGGATCATCTTATTGGACATCAAATGGAAATGTATACATCAAAAAACCCAAACTTTTTACTGCTCTGCCCACATCCATGAATGACCAGAAAACACTACAGAGTACTGATTTTGCAGTTACAAATGAACTTCAGCTAGTAAGTGAATTCATAAACTTGGAACCCCTGAATAACTAAGATCAACTGTATATTCATCTGATACATCTCTTAGCTTGGAGACAATTTTTCCCTTTGAAACAATGATCAGTTATTGGGGCAAAGTGTAGAAAGCCCACCCAATTTTTGCACATGAGGGAAATCCCTGGTTCTATATTTTTATATGGGTGATGCTTGCATGGGTTTTTCATATGTAATTCAGGGTAAGTCATTTAATATTCTGAATTAATGACTACATAATGTATAGATCTGTAATAATGGTTTTTATTTTTTCATTCTATTTCCAGAGTCTCTAGTAGTCTTGTAATAAAAGTTATCTTATTCATCCCCCTTTTCTTTATAGGTTCCTCATGACTAAATTTAGTGTTTTGGTAAGACTGAACACTGTCTGACCTGAGAGGATGAAGAGAACCTGGCCAGAATGCGTGCCATTCACGGGGGGCACATCTTTTGGTTGGAAGTTTGGACCATGTCTCGAGGCAGAGCCCACATCTTGGAGCAGTAGGGTCCAGGAAGTTGCTCAGATAACCACCCACAGGCCGGCCCCGTTAGAAAAGTAAGGAGAAGGTGAAAACTGAGGTAAGAGTTGAGAGGATATGCAGCAGGAAGACAAGGATCGAAAGAGCTTCCAGGCTGTCAGCATTTACACCACAGAGAGTGCTAGAGTTTCCATTCTCTGAGGTATTTGGTATGTGGCCCAGGGGAATTTACTTAGAAAGAATTATGCAAATATGGAGCACATTATTTTTTAATAAGCATTAAGTTTTGATCATGCTCAATAGATTCTCAACTTATAACTGCAGGAAATACAATCTGTACTTTGTCTCTGAGTTAAGAGTTTACCACAGACAATAATAAAAATATAGCTGGAATAACCATCTCAACACCAACTGTCCAACCCTCAGCTCCTCAAGCACTCTGCACAGACATATGTCTATTTTATTCCTAAGAACCCAAAGTGGAAACTTTTAACCTTCCAGTGCTATCTCATTTCTGTGTCTTTATCATAATAATACTCAATATAATTATCACAACAGTAATCCCTATTCCATAAAGTTGCTTTCATTAATGGTAGAAAACTATTTTTATGATATAAAGGTGGTTATCCAAAAAACTCCCAAGAATTATTCAACTCTTAGTGAGTCACTTGAGAAAGGCCAATTAAGGCATTTTTCTATCAAATGAATACCTTCTGCACCAGAAATAAGGCTGTAAGATATTTATTTCTCAACAAGACAGCAAAGAATGGAGGCAAAGTCTCTTCTTCGTTCTTCCTCTAAAGTGTTTTCTAGCTGCCTCCTCCATGACAGTTTTAATGTGTGATAATTATGTGTTTGTATGTTTGCTTTTCCTCTAGATCCCAGCCTTCCTAAATGTTAGTCTCTAGCACCCATCCCAGTGTTTGACACTAAGTGCCAATAAATGCTTTTTGAATGAATATAGTCATATGCCATATCTGCCTCCATCTACACGTGTTATCTTAGCACCTACATTTTGGCTGTGTGTAAATAACAAAGAATTGTAGTGGGGTTGTAAATCCAGTAGTGTCTAAGGACTTATCCTGCTCTGAATTTCTCTGAGCACCTCGTGATCAAGATGTCTTTGCTGAGCTTCCTTTCCAGGCCAGATGCACGCAAGGTACCACCAACGTGAGTACCAGAGACCTGCTCTCTACATGTACTTTGACCATCTGTCCTGGCCTGTTGGAAGCTTCTGCCTTTGGCAAGATGATTTCCTAGAGATTATCCCGCTGCTGGAGGAAACTCTGGTATAGGAAGCAAAGGCCTTAGCCTGTCTCCAAATCCCACTTTATGATTCGAGTATGACTGCTCATGGTGGCTACTAATCTTTTTGTGCTCTGTTTTCCCTGAAAGTGATTTTACAGAATTTCTAGTATCCTAATGGCATCCCAGAGCCAAGCAAGCATTCACAATAGCATTATCTAGGAAGAGTACTTGATTTGGACTCTGAAAACTAAAATTCACAGCCAAGTTCTCTATCTATGGACAAGTCATTGATAAAGCTTTGAACTTCAGTTTCCTCAGCTGTAAAGTGGAAATTATAACTGTATTGTGAGGCACAAATAAAATAACAAATATGAAAAGACTAGATGAACAAAAACGTTATGCACATGTAAGTTATTTCTGCTAACAGCTCTAGTCACAAAGGCCTTCTCTCTGTGGCATGAATGCATCAATCTCATTCCCACCCTAGGCTCTTTGGACAGTATTCCTTTTCCCTGGAATTCTGTTTGCCAGTTCCTCCTGGCTAATTCCTACTTCAGTTATGTCTCCACTCAAATTTTACCTCCACAGAGATAAACTCCCTTAGCATTGTCACTAAAATAGTATCTCCTGGCCCTTTTATCATTTTAACCTCTTTTATTATTATTTTTTATAGCACTTACTGATTATATAATGCTTGTTTGTCTGTTGTCTCTCTCCCACTGGAACACAAATTCTTAAAGGGCAAGGACTTAGTCCTCTGCTGGGTCTCTAAAACCTATAATAACCCACACATCGTTGCTGTCCATTAAATATTTGTAGAAAGCACAAACAGATATGCAAAGAGAAGCACCGGAATTAAAAAGCCTAATAATAGGATATAATTAAAGCCAAAGAAGTAACAAAAATGAACAAAAAACGATTTGATCTAAAATGAACCCTAAACTAGAATTTTAAAATTTTGTAAAGAAAATTCCATGAATTTTTCTATAAGCATAAATTATCAACACCTCAAATTAATGTATATATTTTATAAACTATTTGAGGACAAAAAAACTTACTTTTACCTCTTTATGTACCCCTTTTCTATTGCCAAGCAGAGTACCTAGTAAAACTAGATTGAATGTTAGTTTATTTGTTTACAAAGACATCACTTCAATGAAATTCCCCTGACAAGTTACTAGGGTATTGATCTAGTAGTAATTCAGAGAAAAGATAATGGTCCCTAGACAAATCATAGACATTTTTTATATCACAATTATATTTCTTGGTGATGTCTTGACTAAATAAACCCAATGCTTGTAAAAATCCATTAAAAATCACGGCCTGAGGTAAAGAGAAGTGCTCAAGAATAGAAATTTATGGAGGGAAAATGTCTGTCCCTCCATGGATTTCCCCTGTTTCTTTTTCTCTTCTTGCTGTCACAACTCTGCAAGTTCAATAAAGATGGCGATAAATTAGAGGAGGACAGGTAGCAGGAGGGATGATTGGAGGAGGAGAGAGAGAACAGAATGTAAAAAGATGGAATCCACGTGTAAACAGATGAATATATCAGGGAATCTATAAGCCAAGATCTGTATTGAGTGTGTACCTTGTGAATGACCTATTGTTATGAAAACCACCTGCCCAGAAATACCCACGAGAATCTTGCAAGTTGTGGAAAATGATCATAGAAAAGTTAGCATGTGTATACAAATTCCTTATCAAAGTATTAACTATTTTTAATCGATTCATTCTGCATATATGTATGAAATACTGACTGTGGACATGCCATTAGCAGACTATGGAAGTTTTATATTCATTTATATTAATAATATTTGTATTATATTTGAGAAAATGACAAAGACCATTATTCAATTACACTCAAATTTGAATATTTAGACAGCCAAATGTGTTCAAAAGTATTTCATGAGCACCTACTACATTTTGAGAAGTCAGTGCAGGGGAATCACTTATTTTCTTTGCCCCCCAAGAACTTACACACACACACACACACACACACACACACACAAAATAAATTACTGTATCAAACAAACAACTGTATGTACCATCATCAGATTTTAATTTTAATAGCTACACGTGAAAAAGAGGGCTGACCTACGCCTGATACCTGAAAACAGCTTGCTTCACCTCCTTCTTCTTTTCTTCTCTATCTCTGGGTTAGAAGTCAGTGTTTAAGGCTACATGACCATCCTAGACATGGCAGAATCTCCATCTGCTTTACGTCTCCCAATGGCTCTTTGTAACAGAGTTCCTCACTACCCCCGCTCTCACCCCTACTACTATTACCTCCATTGACTATGACATGATCAAAAAGTAGACTTATTATGTTAAACCACTGAGAATTTTTATAAGATTTAGCCTCACATGATGAATTTAAAAATTTTTATTTCAAGTTTCAATGGAAGACTAATAATTAAGGATTTACAAAACCATTTGAAGAGCCAGTGTACGCAGGTGAGAAAACAAGCACAGCTGGACTTTAGAATAGTTGGAGGGGCAGGAATCAAAGGGAAGCTCCTGCTGATGCTCTCCCCTGGCTGCAGCAGCAAAGCAGGCAACTTGCAAGAGCTCCTTCTAGAAGCTGCTGCAAACCTCCCCCTGCTGCTTCCCTCAGAAAGAAAGATTGTCCCTCTTTGTTTGTCTTCCAAGTCTTGGATAGTGTTTTTGTTTTTTGTTGTTGTTTTTGTTTTGTTTTGTTTTGGCAGAATCTAAACCAGAACACTTGCTGGAAAAGGAATTAGGAAAATTTTAATTTAGCTGCTTCTATCCCGAGATGCAAAAGAGTTTGGAAGGGGACCGGGATAACACTCAGTTGATAACAATAAGGTGCAAGATGGAAAAGAAAGAAAGAAGGGAAGGAGTGAGGGAGGTGGGGAAAGGAGCAAGGGAGAGAAGAGAACAAACCTTCTCATGAACTCCAAAAGAGAGAGAATGTGAGAAGGAATGGTGTCATTATCACAGAGATGTCATAAAGGAGGTGTAGTCAAAAGAGGCCTTTGGAGTGACCCAAATGGTCATTAGTGACCGATGGGAAAAGTGCTCAGTAACATTGTGGAGTAAGTGCCTGACACTTGCATCAAAAATATAAAAGGAAAAAATAAATTTCAGGAGGGGTGTCAACTAATGTAACTTTAAAAAGAGAAGATTGGATCAAAAATAAAGAAAAGAATAGTAGGTTTGAAAAAAGGAACGAAGCAGTATGACTAAAGAAAGATGGGATAGAGTTTAGGAAATCCTTATTTTGAAATCCAACAAGAATTTCAAAATACATAAGGGGTATGAGTGAAAGCAGATTATCAGGGCTGGAAAGGACCTTAGAGAGTAGCTACACCAAGCTTTTCAGAAAATAGAGCTCCATATTGGTCCAGTGAATAGCCAAGTTTACACAATAGAGGCTAAAACACAGAAACTAAATTCCCACTGGAATTAGGGGCTGCAGCTAAACTAGACAGAAAGGACCTAGCCCTGCACCACTGCTACTACTGACCTCTCAGTCCTCAACCAGGGCCATGGTTCAGAGAAAATTTCCTATGGCTAAAATTAGTGGCAATAAGAAGGTAGAGTTTTGTGCTCCCTATGTCAGGCTAGCTTTTACAATTCCCCTCAGTGTCTTTTTCAAGATCACCTAAATTCCTTCCCATAGTTCTTCAGTCATACCACTTAGTTCCCTTTCCCAAACCTACTATTGTCTTCCTTATTTTTGGTCCAGTCCTGTCTTTTATTAGTTACTGGCTTGCAACTACACACTCACCAGAATGTCTAAAATTAAAAATATTAGCAACAAAGCAAGTGTTTGCAAAGATAAGAAGTGAGTGGAACTCCATAATTCTATTCCTAGGTCTACAAGTATGCCCAGAGAAATGGGTGCCTATCTACTAAAAGACATAGACAAGAATGTCTATAACAATTCACCTTTTAAAAAGATAAACCTGGAAACAACCCAGATGCCCATCAGCAGTTGAATAGATAAATAAATTGTGGAATGTTCACATAATGGAATATTATACAACAATAAAAAAAGAACTATCACCATACCCACCAACACGGCTCAATCTTAAAAACATTACATTGAACACAAAAAAACATATATTGTGTGATTCTATTAATATGAAATTTAAGAATAAGAACCACTAAACTATAATGGGAGAAGTCAGGAAACTGTGGTCACTTTTGAGAGGAGGTGGGTAATGACCAAGAATGCACATGAGGGAATTCTCTGGTTATATATTTTTACAGGGGTGATGCTTGCACATGTTTTTAATATGTTATTCTGGGTAAGTCACTTAGCATTCTGAATTTCAAAATCCTCATCTGTACAATAAAATCAATATTATTAAATGCACAATGTATCATTGTATTAGATTATATGATAAAAAGATGTAAAGAGGCCTTGTGGACTCTAACACCCTTATATTAATCACAATTATCCCAGGGAATACTTCTATCATTTTACATGGGAGTATTCTCAGCCTGTTTAGCCGAGCAGCCCAGCATTTATAATTTGGAGGTTCACAGAGTAGAGAACATAAGAGGGCAGTGATCAGGGCCCACTTCCAAGGGAACTTTCTATCCCAGGAAGCAATTTTCCCATAAAAAATTGGATGGTTGATGAATAGTGTTAGAATTGGCCAAAGGCAGGGAGCTTCTCTTAGGTAAACTCTTGGCAGTTTCTCATAGAAGCATAAGAGATTAGGGGAAAGATACAAAGAGATTAGGGAAGAGGTACAAAACTAGAAGATAGGTTTCAGAGGCCATATTTCTAAGAAAAAATCCCTGAAAAACCTACTATTTGGAAATCCTTCCCTCCCTTCCTCCCCATTTCATGCCTATTACCACCTGTAAGACATCAGTGTATAGCTTCCTCCTTCACCAGGAACTCTTTGGGGTTTAAGTCTAGACAATTCTGAACACCTCTTGACTCTCTCCTTTCAATAGCTCTCATTTTTCCCTTGTTAATAGGATGTTTCCTCATTGTTTGCATAGCCTTTCATAAGTGTGCTTTGTAAACACCGTGGATCTTCTCTTTCAGGAGGTTCTTCTTCCACGTTTCCTTCCAAAATAGTTCTAGACAAGAGAAGTGCTCAATTAATGTTAACTAGCACCATACCTGTCAGGTAAAAGATTTTCTGAATGAAGAATGAACGAACATGAATAAACAGCAGCTCACCTAATCCCGATGAAAAGGCTCCATTAGGGCCTGTAGTAGTTTGGGCACTGAGAGTAACCAAGCTGGATGGGATTCAGATGAAGTATCTCATTTGTAAATTGTGGTTGACAATTCTCACTTTAGCTGAAATAATAACTTTGGTTAAATCAAGAGTGTTAGTATTTTGTTTTGCTTTTTTAGAATTGCATACGCTTGCTTCAGACCTATTTTCTCATAATCTATTCCTTCCAAAATGACACGGCAGCTGCAAAAGGAAGGAGGTGCAGTGCACACTGCATAGGAGTCAGTGAACAGTCTCCCACGCAAGTCTCCAACCACCAGCAGCAGCACCCACAGCAGCAGTGTAACAACAGTCATGATGACTAGTACTGCTTATTGAATGCTTACCATCTGCCAAGCCCTAAGCTAAATGCCTTTCTTTTCATTTGGTCCTCACAAAAACCTATGAGATAGCTTAAAATACCTACATCCAAATCACATAAACTTTCCAAGCTTCAGATTTTTCAAGTGCAAAGTAAAAAAGTGTTGAAGCAAAGAATAACAATTTATGGCTGATTACCACATGAATCTCTAAGGAGCTTTCATAAGTATTGTTTAACTTCTCTTCTGAGTTACGCACATGTTATTGAATTTCATGGGAATATCCCTGAATTTACTAGAGACTATTCTGGTGACCAAGTGCACATACCATGACATCTGAAAGTACACACATTAATTTCCAAAATTACTGCAGTGCTATATAGTTTCACTGAAGTTTTCTTGAGGAAACTGAGGGAGCCTTCATAGCTCACTACCTTTCTTGCTCAAACTCCCTGGCTTTTCCAAATATACCTCCTCACCTCATACCCTAATAACCCTGCCCTTCTTATTAAAAAAAATAAAAAAGCAAGTCTAAAAACATTAAACAAAGCAAAAACTGATAGTTGCTCAAAACAAAAACCATTTATTGACTCTCGTGTGTGCTCACAGGGAGACATGATATGTCCTTCCAAAATCTTACCAACTCAGGGAAGTAGGCAGGGCAGGTACTAGGAGACCCATGGCTAGTTTGATGCAAATCCTAATCTACTGACCCCAGGCACAGTGTTATTTCTACCATACCACAGAGTGCTCTCCAAGACCTTTTCCAGCTCCAAAGTGGTGTGATTCTTTGAAATGGGAAAATAAATACAATTCAATATTGCAAATGAGGAATAGCATGTGTAATGGTTTTCAGTTTTTGAGAATTACCAAACTCAGTTTTTCATCCCTGTTTTACAAGGCACGTGGATTGAATGTGGAGTTACTGCATGGGACAGCGGTCTAGTCAGAGATGGTCAAGGTTCAAAACACCTGCAATCCTTTTAAATGGTTTACATCCTTGTCTCCTAGGCAAAATCTGAGAAAAAACAAAATAGAAGGAATTAGCATTCACTGCATGTCCAGAACGGGCAGGTCCTCTGCTTGCCATTTATACCATTCTCTTAACAACAGCCTTTCAAAACAGGCATTGTTTCTGTTTATGAGAACACTGAAACACCTGACATTTAACCACTAGTTGAAGTTCACACAGATTGTAAGTAGGAAAGCTAGATTATGAATCCAGAGTATTTGATACAAAAGGCCCAGAACAACCTCTCCACTGCGCAACCCAGTATGCTAAGACCTGAAAAGTTTAACTTCCCTCACAGGCACGCACTCTCCGTATCCCCCATTCCTTCTGTGGAAGGTCAGGGCACGTCAGCTCCTCTCTGAGCACAAGTTGGTAGCCATGGTTAGGAAGGTCCATCCAGATCCGATACCTTAGCTTGAAACTATTCCTGTTTAGGGTTTCTAGGAAAGGGATGGCCAACCTACTGCCCATCTTTTATGGTAAGACTAGGAATTATTGTTACAGATGAGAGGTGGTGATAGGCTGAACTAATTACAGTGATGGTGAAGCTAGCCAAGGAGACACTGATTTAACAGAATTGTTTAAGAGGCTGAAATGGCACTTCTCACTGATGGATACAAAGTGGAGTGTGGGACAGAGGGACCAAAGATAGCTTAGCCAAGGAGAGCAAAGAGGGCCTCTCTGAAAAGAAAGGAGGAGGCTGAGAGAAGGCAGAGCGCAGGGAGCCATGGGAGGCCGGTATCCAGGACATGCAGTGGAAAAGGGATCCACATCCTTGAGGTGCAGGAAGGAAGCAAGGGGGTGACTAGAGTGAAAAAGCAAGTGGGGAATGGAAAGGGAGGAGTTTGGAGAGATTTACGGAATCAGGCCAGGCGGGGACTGGCATAGCTGGGTAAAGAATTTTGAATTTATTCCAAGTGACTAGAAAGAAGAGTTTTAAGAATGGGGGAATATGATCTGATGTTTCAAAAGAATTGTTCAGGCTGAGAGGTGTGTTCCACCCCTGCTCTTGCTATGGAGTACAGATATAACCAACCAAGAATATTTAGAGTATTTCTCTCTTAATAGATCATTATGATTGTTTTCTTCATAGATCTTACCATGATTTATAATTATACATATTTTTAATTTATTATCTGTCTTTCCCACTAGATGTTAAGGTACATTAAGACAGATGGGGTCTGTCCACTGTATGCTCACTCCCTACTCAAGTGTCTATTATAAATTGGATGCTTAAGTATTTATTAAATATATGTTACTCTCTAAAGCTCCTGGGATAAACAGGGGAGTCACCCTGTTCCCCACAATCACTTCCAGACCACTGTTGGACAGCCATTTTTCAGTAATCTCTCTTTTAAAGTCCATGTCATCAACTGCTTTTCTAATTTTCTATTTTCTCCAGGCTCTTCCTCTCCATCATAACTTTTAACATTTCCTTTACAGTCTTACTCTTCCTCAGTGTTCATATTGATGATCTCCCGGCACTCTTATGCCACAGTTCCTTAAACTCTGATACTTAGATGACTGTCATCTCCATTATATTTTAGACTCCACAAGCCTAGCCACAGCCCAGCACTGTCTGTCTCTAGAACCCCTTCTCATTCTTTACATCTTATCCATCCACTCCTCTTGAGCCGAGGCTTCATCATTATCACCTCCAAGACCCTGACCCCTCCTGTTCTGTTCTCCCCTTACCCCGATCCTGAATCACGTCCCTTTAGGCTCAAGCTGGACAGCATGATCAGCCATTCATGCAATGCTCTCGGGAGCACGCTGTGTGCCCTTACTCTTTCTCTACCACACAGCTTTATCTTTTTCACCCTAGAAAAACCCACTATCTGCTTTCTCTGATCTACCTCCCAGTGGCTGAGTATTGCTGACAGAATTACAAGCATGGCCGGATGACTTTAAAGGCATAATTTGTCCCTTCTACTTTGTTGCCTGTGCTGCTAGTCATGTATTTCAAATATCTATGGTGGATCATCTCTCTCACCCTCCAGGATCCCTTCCAAATCTCTTCTGCTCTCTCCATGCTCCAAACTTCCACATTGTCTTTAGAGTACCTCTGTCTATTACTTACTGATAAAATGAAGATCATCTAACTTAAATCCTCTCAACTCTTTCTCCCTGTCTACTTGATTCTCTTCTCTCACTATTCCCGTCTTGCTTCTGCCTGAGAGAAAAATTGTTCTGCTTTCTTTTCTCTTAAGGATCTGTTTTCCTCTTGTGAGCTTGTTCCTAAGCCCTCTTGCCTCTCTCAAATATTGATCTATCAAATACTCCATCTCTATCTGGAATATTTTTATGTCTCTCTATATGCTGATTTATTTCTGTTGACCTGTAAATATAATTATATCCTCTATCTTAATTTAAAAAGAAAATCTTTCTAAGAATGCTACTCTCCTTCTGAGTCATTGGTTCCACAGCTCTCCTTCCTTCTTCTTACTACAGAAAGCAATTTAAACTCCCTGTATTTATTTTCTCAGCCCAGTTCACCCAACAAATCTCCTGAAATCTTATTTGTAAAGCCAACAAGTTGCTGAAATGCTTTCTCAAAGGCCACTAATGCCGTTCTGGTTATCAGGTCCAGAGCACCTTTCTCAGTGCTCATCCTTCTTGATTTCAGGATAATTTAATATTACTACCTCTTCTTTGTTAAAATTTGTTTTTCTCTTGATATTTGGCCAATCAGTCATTCATTCAAGAAATATTTGTTAAGTACTATGGTAGGCAGAATAATGGCCTTCCAAAGATGTCTACATCTTAATCCCCGGAAACTGTGAGTAAATCATGTTATATGGCAAAGGAAATTTAAAGTAGCAGATGGAACTAAGGTTGCCAATTAGCTGAACATTAGGTGGAGAAATTATCCCAGATTATCTAGGTGAACTCAACACAATTGCCAAGGTCTTTAACCATTTCGGTGCTGAAAAAATTTTTTCCTCTTGTCCCAGTGCTGAATATTTTTCAAAATTTGGGATCAATTATAGTTGCTGTTTATGTTAGTTTCTTCCTAACTGCCCTAAAAAGGAACCTAAAACAACTAAATAACAAATAAAACTTGCAGAAAACACATAGGGGCACCCAGCCCCTATAGTCGACTACAGCCGACAGCCACACTAAAAGGGTTAAATGAGAAAGAGGCAGAATAGTTAGAATCAGAGTAATGCAGTGTGAGGAGTCAACCAGCCATTGCTTACTTTGAAGATGAAGGGGTGCCCCAGGTTAGGAACTTAGGCAGCCTGTAGACACTGGAAAAGGCAAGAAAATGTATTGTCCCCTAGAATCTTCTAAAGGAATGCAGCCCTACCAACCAGCACCTTGCTGTTAGCCCAGTGAACCCCATTTCGGACTTTTGATCTCTAGAACTGTAAGATAATAAACTTGTACAATTTTAAGCCACAAAATTTGTGATAATTTATTACAGCAAAAATGGGAAAGTGAGACAAGTATCACTGAATTCCAGGCATTTTTCTGCACATTGCATTATCTTGATTAATTTTCTACTTCTACAATTCATTTTTTTTCACTTCCTTCTCAAGTAAAAAGGTCTTCTTTCTCTTTGTATCCCCCCTTTAATATTTATATCTATTCAAGATCCTCTCTTACGTACACACTTTCTCCATTTAATAAGTTATCCATCCAATGATTTTAAGCAGATTTCTTGCTGACATACCCCCACTTTTACCCCTGTGCCCTTTTCTCTCCCAAACTTTAGCCCCAATACCAAGTGCCAGCTGAACACCTTCAATAGACATTCCACTGGCACCTTAATATCAACTTATGCAAAACACAAGTCAGTACTATTCCACAGAGTAGACTTACCATCAATGTAAACATACAGTTGAGAAGTCCTAGAAGTGAGAAGGATAGGGGAAATTTTATATATATAGTGAAGATGTTCTATTTCCTTTAACTATGGCTCCAGTGTCTAAGAGGTTCTACTAAAAAATACACGGGCAATTTAGATCTTGTTGAAATTCAGGGATTCTAACCAAGACTATTCTAGATGCTATTGACTAAAGCAAGTACAGCCTGCTGTTTCTTGAAAATTGGAACACTTAGACCAACCTGCTAATGATGTCCTATGGACCAAATTTACACCCTTCTCCAACACGTATTTCTTTCTATGCCAACACTATCACCTCCAAATTAAACATTCCTCCAAAATCTCTTTCTGAGGACCTTCCCATCCCATTTTTTGCAAAAACTAGAATGATGGCATAAAACTTTCAAAAATAATCTTTACAGTAACGGAAAATATAGGTTTTCTTAAATAGCATTTTAGCTGTGAGATTATTATTTGCTTTTGGTGGGGGGGTGAGGGGGCAGCGGGGTTTCCTGGCTGGGAATTGAACCCAGGCCACAGATTGGAGATTATTTGCTTTTATACAAATCATACTAGATCATATTTTGTTTTTAATTTATAATACCACAACTTTCCAAAAGATTAGAAGACAATTCAAATATTTTTAAAGGACTATTCAATATCAAAGTCAAAGGATTAGAGGCTAATGTTGAGTATTGATATATTAATGGTGTAGACTCCCTGACAGAGAGAACACAGTATGTACCCTTAATAAGATACCCCTTTTTCAGAGATGTGATGGTAGTGAGTGAGGGATTTGTCCAGTGGCTGCTTTTCTAAAACCTCAGAGAACGCAGCTGTCAAACTGATGTAGCACATTCTGACCCCACCAACATGACACAAGATACAGAAAGAAAAAGTCTCAGAAAACTGAATAGTTATAACACAAACACTTCATTCACCACATTCAAGAGCTGTAACTAGGGAAGACAGCTAAGCATCCAAAAGCAGCTCTATTGAACACATTTCTGATTTAGATTTGCATTAATATCATGAGATTCCTATCTAGAGTTTAATATGTTTTGAGTTAGTTTTCTTCTCACTTAACATTATGACACATTTCAGCTGACCTTTGTTTCTTGAAGTATATTAGAGATGAAATCATTTCTTCCTGATTAGCATCAATGAAATGACATCTATTGAGCTTTGCTACCCTGGCAAACTCTACTTTTAAGGGGACGTGCGAAAGGGTTATAGTGAGTCAATTAAGTTCCACTATGTGCACATGTGACACACAGATTTTGGATTAGGTTTCCAAACATCAATGCATTGTTTCATCTCTTCTGCAATGCCTCCAGGGATTAGTTAAAGGGACAAAATTGCTAATAAAATTTTACACCAGTAATCTTGGCTTGAAGAGCTGCTATAAAAACCCACTGCTTGTCATAAGCATTCATTCATAAGAATGCACACTACTGAGCATATGTGGGACAGGATGTTTTGCTATGCCAAAAGCAAATTTTCATGCTGTTGAATTTATGCATTTCCCGCTGCTACTCAAAGGGCTTGTCTGAATGTGCAGGCAGGGGAGAGTGCTCCCTGAAGAAAAAATGCTCCTCTTCTGTTTGTGTCAAAAGGTGTGACCTGTACTCAAGTCCCCATTCAGAGGTAATTTGCAGACTATGTTAGAAAAGCTTCAAAAACTCCACCAGGAAAGAGTACTAGATTAATTTTTGCTAAGAAAAAAAAGGGGCTATAAAAAGCATATTAGAAAGGGAGAAAGTGGTCTTAAAATGAAAACCAAAACAGGCATTTGGGAAAGATAAATGCAACATTCCTTCACCCTCAGGAAATGAAATTTTTCTGACAGGGTCAGAGACTCTGCTTGGCAAACTTTCTTAAATTAATTACCTTCTTGACATTTTAAAGGAAGGTTTCAGATTGTAAATTTAACCCAGACAAAGCATTCTTTTTAATCTTGTCAGTATGCAAACTACTTTGCACTGCAGTCTGTGAATTATTTATCAGAGAAACGACCCCAAAGGGCGAAAGGAAAAGCAGGCATATTTGATCTGAGATTCCACAGCTTGATGTAGTTCTTTGCCTTAGATCTGTACCTGTTGCAACTACTTAACTTTTTCTGCTTTTGATGTTTTTAATACCCCAAGCCTTCTTTGTCTCTAAGAAGAAGACATTTGATGCCATTTTATAATGTACTTATTAAGATGAGTAAAATATATAGTTCGGCAGGTTTCATATGGCAGCCACAGCCAGGTTGATGCAAGAAATAACAGGGTTTCTTTTCAATATACTTGCACATTGTATATGTTAAACAAGCAGCATCTTAACCTACATGTGTGCCCATGTGAAATGGAGCCTGCAGAGATGGACTGTCAGGAAATTAACTCTTCCAAATATCAATAAACTTGTGTACATAACATTTCAACAAACATTAGCAGATTCATTTAGGGCTTAAAGAAAACTGAAATTTACAATGCCTAGAAGCTATAAAAAAACAAAGTTATGGCTTTAGTTCTAGAATTAAGTGTTCTTAGATTAAATGATTTTGGATCAAGAACACCATGCAATGGGACATATTTATTAGTTCTAAAACACTGTATAATAGATGTACACTAGAACAGCAATAGGGCACATGTAGTAATAGAGAACAGTGTTTGTTGCCTCCAAGGAAAGAATTGGCAGTGATGGCAAACCTCAACTTTGAAAAACATTCCCCAAAAGCTTAGGTTCTAGGAAACTGGATGTGTGCATAGATGACATCTTACCTAACAAGACTTCCCATGCCCTGCTACTTTTTCTTCTCAGAAAATGCTTCCCTTGAGAGAAAAGGAAGAAATGCAGCATTCCTTCTCCTGTCACATGCGGTTGTTTCACTTTGAACAGACACCTCCAGCTCAAATCAAAAGACTAGGGTATCCCTGGCAATGGCAAATAAAAACCTACAGCTTGCACAGCTATATTTCTGCATCAGACATTCCTCCCCAAAACTAAAAAATACATGTGATAACTAAAACAAAAATAAGAGTGGACATAATTTTTCATTTAACCCACAAGACTATCTGAGGCTGATTTATTCTCCTTCAAAAGGTTTGTTATCAAAACAGCTACCATTAATTGAGTAATTACTATGTTCCCTTCCCTTCCAACTCACCCACACACCCCCATTTTTTATAGGTGAGGAAACCAAAGCTTGAAGAGCGATTAAATCTCAAGCCAAATGCCCTGCAGCTAACAAAACTGAGATTCAAAGCCAGGTCTCCATGATACCAAATTTCATGTTCTATGCCTTTCTAAAGGTGAGATGTGATCTTAATTCCACTTAATTTTTCTCTTCGTGCACACTTAAATCTGGTAGAAGTCTAATAAACCTGACATGCTTCATTAAATAAAGAGATGTGCTCTATAATTTTTTTGGTCGTACTAGAGATTTTTCAAGCTTGCATTCCTATCTTAATAATCTCTTCTCTCAAGAAGCTATTGTGTGCAGTTTATTTAAACCAAACCAATTAAACGCATCATATAAATTTGAGTTCCAGTATGTGTTTTAGAAAAATTATGTAGGTACTTACCAAGAATATGACATGCAAACAGCAGCAAGTCATTGATGCTGGTTGGTCTGTGCCCTCTCAGATACAGAGAATTTACCGACGCATCAGGACTTATTCAGAACAAGTCCCCTGAGCATCAATGAGAGAAATTGAGCACTCTGAGGCTTATCTTTTCATAGAGCTATTACCCATACTAATTTAAGGACCACAATGCCCTACTTGTTTTTTCTGATAATTTCTCTTTCATTCACCTCTTGAATAAGCACCAAATGTGGAGTATTAGAACCTCCATGCCAAGGTCATCTTCCCCTGGGTGAAGCTGGCCAATAAGAGCCAGACCCAGGGAGGATATCCTCTTAGAATCCTGGCATGTCAAATTTTCAAAAAAAGAAAGATGGAGATCATCTAGTCAATTTGTTATTTCCTAGGAGTAATGAGACAGGTGTTAGCTGCCCACCTTGCCTGAATTAGAGCAAGCACTAAGGAGACCACACACTTATTGTGGCTTTCACAAGACAGAATTTTTTCTAATATCACCAGATTAGTCAAGATTCTTCAGAAAAACAGAACCAATAGAAGAACCAAATATAAATAGTTTTATTATGAACAATTGACTCATGTGATTATGGAGGTTGACAAGGCCCAAGGTCTACAGGGTGAGTCGGCAAACTGGAGAGCCAGTGGCATAGTTCCCGCCTGCAGGTCAGCAGGCTCCAGACCCAGAACGAGCTTATGTTTCAGTTCAATTCCAAAGACAGGACAAATGAGTGTCCCAGTCCAGAGGCAGTCAGATAGAAGACATTCTCTTTTTCTCTCAGTATAATTAACCTTTGTGTTCTATTCGAGCCTGTAACTGACTGCATGAGGCCCACCCACATTAGGGAGGGCAATCTGTTTTACTCAGTCCACTGATTTAAATGTTAATTATATCCAAAAACTCCCTTACAGAAATACTCAGAATAATTTTTGTCCAACTATCTGGGCATTCCATGACCCAATCAAGTTGACATATAAAATTAACCATCACATCACCTAAACTGAGGGTTGTATTCCATTAATTTACATCTGTTAAAGACTGATTCTTATATTTAAAATTTAAAAGAAAAGGAATTTAAATATTCATAAAATATTATAACTATCATTAAAGCACAAAATAAGCATATATGCTTTTGTTTACTTATTAAAAGATTACAAGTGCAGCGAAAAAGTCAACTTGTGTTTAACAAAATCATCAGTGACATTTACTGAGTCTGTACAATGTTTCAAACTGGATATTTAAATGATTCTTTCTTATTCTCTAAAATACAAGAGCAAATCTCACAGATGTAAATAACATAATTAATTTAAAAGTTTAATTACATTCAGTGTTTATTTAGACATTTACATCATTTAAGACAACATACTGTGAAAATCCAAGGTAATGTAATTTGTTGTCTAAATGATGTGAAGGGCTGAGAAAGATCTCCGTCAATTGTATGAAATTATTAACGGTAGTATATTTTTTCTAGTAGTCTAGTAGTATGAATATTTAATGCCCTCAAAGATAAAACAAGTTTGTCATTTATTAAGTAAATTCATACAAGTAGATGTGTATTTAAGATCATATGGGTTTTAAAATATATCTACAAATTCCATGGTGCTTCTTCCTTCAGAGGTATAGCCCAGTTCCCCCTCCCCTTGAGTATGGGCTAGACTTAGTGACTCACTTCTAACAAATAGCATATGGCAGGAGTAATGGTGTATAACTTCTGAGATTAGGTCATCAAAGATAGAGGGGTTTCTGCCTTCCTCATTCTTGTAGTGCTTCTTCTAGAAGAAGTCAGCTATTATATCATGAAGGCACTGAAGTAGCTCTATGAAGAGGTCCATGAGGTGAGGAAATGAGGCCTCCTTCCAACATCCAGCAAGGCCAACAGCAATGTCAGAGTGAGCCATCTTGGAAATAAATCCTCCAGGCCCAGTCAAGCCTTCAGATGACTGCAGCCTCTACTGAAGTTTTCACTGTAACTGACTGTAATGGGAAAGATCATGAAACAAAATCATCAAACTAAGCTTCTCCCACATTCCTGATCCACATAAACTGTGAGATAATAAATATATGTTTGTTTTAGCTGCAAAGTTTGGAGATACAGTAGACTCTCTATTAATCAAAATTCAAGCAACCAGCAAAGTCTCAAGCAACCGTCCAAGACTTTTTGCTTGAGAGTTTGGCGGTTGCTTGAGAGTGGCAGTTCCTTGAGTTCCAGTTAACTGAGAGTCTACTTACATTTATCCAGCATCTACCAATCCCCATGGGTACCAGTTAACTGTGAGTCTACTGTAATTTGTTATGCAGCAATAGATAACTCATACATGTGAAGTCTAAATTCCCATTATCATAAGCTTTTTTGTCTGTAAATTATCATTTACTCCAGTATGTTATATTCACAATTTATAGATCATGTATTTTTAAGTGAAAATACATATGTGTGTGTATCTATAGGAATAACACAATTTTATTATTTATAAAATATTATTTCCCTCATATAAATAGCACCCTGAATACAAGTGACAAAATTGTTTGTCAATATTTTAGTGAACAAATTCCTTTGCTACAATAACAGAAACTTGAAAGTTACTTTGAAACCTTTTTTAATCTTTTCTTTCTTTTTTAAGTTGTTTTGTGAAGAAATAAAAATTATGGCTAGTACTTTCATTTTTTATGTACAAAGCTTAAGCTTAAATTAAAAGTAAAATTAATTCTTCTAAATAAACTCTCCACTATAAAAATAATTAAATATTATCTATAATTATTTATCCAAGATTAAAATATATGCACATTCCTGTGTCAAGTCATTTTTTATTTTTTCTTTCCTTCATTCATCTATGTGTTGATTCATTTAATTGATCTTTTATTCTCTGTGTAATTCTACGTTTTTGTTCTTTTAACTGCTCTCTATTGTCTACCTTCATTCCTAGTGTTTTTATTTCACCACTCTAGCAATCACTAATTCCTCCCTTCTCTTTACTTCAATGGCTCTTATAATGTAGCTCCTTAAAAGTAAAATGCAATGTTGTTTGTATCAACTTCTAATTATTTCAAGTGTGTCACTCCTGTCTCTCAAACAAGACCGCACACTCCTTCAATAGTTTTATTTTTATTTTACATGCTTTTAATGTCTATCCCAGTGCTTGGTATACAGGAAGCACTCCGTAAAATTATGCAGCATTCTATTGATTTTCTTCTCTCAGTGCTCCATGCCTCCTAGTATCTTACTTTCTGCTTTTGAGAAGAGCCTTATCTAGCACTAAGCACAGCTGCAAAAGAAAATAGAAGTGCAACAGGCAGGATGCAGGGAGTTACAAAAAGGAACTAGCAAAAAGAGACATGGCCATAGCATTCTTATGCCTTCTAAATACCTTCCTGAATACATGTTAGCTCCAGGGACACAGAATCATTGAATCTCCTCTTTCTTTTTTTTCTTTGACTATCATATTCACAGAGTCAAAATTTATAGATAATATCGCTGCCCTCTTTCAGTAAAGTTAGCACTTAAGGTTTGCTTGTATCTGCCCAGCCAGCTGAGTTCATCATTGTCTTATACATGACTGTATATTTATGCATCTTTTAGAATTTCAATGTTTCCCAAATGCCCACTGCAATATATTTTTTCTGACATTTTCTATTGTCTATAATAGAGTTGGCATCTAGTGGTAGATCGTTTTATCCTCTAAATGTGTATTTCTTTATTGTACTTCCTGATCTAGCATTCAGTATTTATTTTTCATCATTGACAGCTGACTGCTCTGTTTCAAATATTTGAGGAGAAAAAATGAGAGAAAGGTAGGTGAGAATTGCTGATAGCCCAGGTGTAGGAGTGTTAACAGTAATAATTTCTCATAGGAAACACCAGAGTGAAGACAATGGCAAAGATATACAGAGTGGAGCCCAGGGAAAGCCTGTATTACTATTTAATAACTAATACAGAGGAGTCTTTTTGGAGAGTTTGTTCAGATTTTCTCAATTCTAGAACTATATAGACACATGATAATTGGGTTTGGTCTAATTAAAGATAAATATGACCCTTTGCTAGGTCATTTATCTTCTCTAGAACAAGTGTCTTAAACTCTCTCCCTTCTCAAAATATTTGCAAACAGTGGGAAATGGAAAGAAGAAGGTCAGAGAGTGAAAAAAAATGATGTAAGCAGCGAACATGTGAACATTTTATTAAAATAGACAAGATTTATGTGAATGACAGATAACTGTGAGGCAGTAGGAGTACCGCAGGCTTATTGTACCTTATTTAGACATTTGTGCTGTGTCTTAAAGAATGAGCTCTAGTTTTCAAGATGGAGAAGACATGAAGGGAAATTCAATCAAAGGGAACACCATGGAAGGACATAGCATGTTTAAAGAAGGGTAAGAAATTGTGTGTGGCTGTAGTTTTAGTATATGTGGTGGGGAGTGGGAAAAGATTCTGACCGGATATATCAGACTAGGTGGTGACAGACTTTATACTCATCCGTTTACTCAAATATATATATGGATGACTTACTACGTGCACTGCACTAGATGAACAAGACAGTCACAGGCCCTTCCCTCAGGGACCCTATGATCTATGTTAGTCATGAGGGAATTTCAGCTTGTTAGGTAAACAATTTGATCCTCTATGGGGATGACTTGCTAGACTTTACAGGGTTGTAAATGACTTTACTATAGACTTAACTGGGTCACAATTTTATTGTATCACAATTCTGGCAGTGGTGTTTTGGGTTTTCTAGGGGCTGGAAGACTAGTTAGAGGGCTGTGGTGACAGTAAACAAAATTAAAAATAGTAACATGAAGGGTTTAATAAGGTAGTAATGGAAGGTGGAAACGAAAGGTTGGATTTGTGGTATATTTTGGAAGTAGAATTAATTAACAGTATTAATTAGCTAAATAGATGTGGCTTGGGAGGTAAAGTGAAACAAAGTAAAGGAAATCCCTGAGTTTTCCAGTGTGAAAGACAGAATGAGTGGGAAGAGACAAGAAATGGATGAGGAACACATTTGTTTTGTAAGAAAAGGAGTTTGCTTCTGAATCTATTAAGTTTAAAAGCAGGAGGAGCAACAAAAAGGCTGTATGGGAGGAACCTCTGAAATCTGGAGATTACAACTAATAAAACATCTATAATTCAACTAAGGACTCCCTATACAATGCATAAGCACAGCTAAGAATCCCACTCATCACATTAAAGTACCTGCCGTAGGTGCAGACCAGGTCCACAAGACACAGTGACTCAATTTTACTGTGGTTTCAAGAGGAGGGACAGTGACAGAGGCAGTGAGGAGCAACAGCACAACCTTACTCAAACCAGGAAGGAGAAAGAAAGAGTGGGCTATGTGACATTTCTTGGCTCACAACCAGTACAGTCTGAGAGCACACAGGACTGATCTCAAGGCTCAGAGCAGAGTCCTCATAGTAAACTGAGAGCAAAAAGGCATAATTGCACCCACACTACCTGCATGGCCTCGTGGCCCCAAGAAGAAAACAAAGGCACAAATCCTGGCCACCTCTGCTCCACAGACCAGTGCCCACCCAATATCAGCAGCAAACATCAAAGAAACCACAACAGTAAGTGTCAGATTAAAGAGCAGAATATCTACAAACGGAGAGGTTGCCAGAATGAGAAAACAGAGAAAGGGAGCTCAAAATAAATTTGAACAACAGAAAATAAAAGTAAAAGAAATGGGGACAAACAACCCATCAGATACAGAGCTCAAAACAACCATTATAAAAATGCTCATGGAACTTGATCTTTCAACAGAGAGATAGCAAGCATAAAGGAAGACATACAAACCATTATAAAGGATCAGACAGAGATAAAAATTACATTATGGAAGGCAGTGTGGAGGTTCCTCAGAAAATTGGGAATAGAGTTATCATATGACCCAGCAATCCCCCTTCTGGGTATCTACCAAAAAAAATTTGAAAATCTTAGTTTGTAAAGACTTATGTACCCCAATGTTCATCCCAGCACTGTTCACAGTGGCCAAGACATGGAAACAACCAAAGTGCCCTGTGACAGATGACTGGATAAAGAAACTGTGGTACATATATACAATGGAATATTACTCAGCCATAAGAAAAGATGAAATACTGTCATTGTGACAGAATAGATGGACTGTGAGGTCATCATACTAAGAGAAATAAGCCAGACAGAAAAAACAAGAACCATAAGACTTCACTCATGTATGGAATATAAAACTGAAAGCAACAAAGAAATAAAAACTCATGGACAGTCAATAGTTTAGTGGTTACCTGAGGGCAAGGGGGTTGCAGGTGGGAGAGGAGAGTGGGGGAGTCAAGAATATGGTGATGGAAAGAGAACTGACTCTGAGTGGTGAACACAGAATGCAACACATAGAAGATGCACTGTAGAATTGTACACCTGGAACCTATGTAATTTTTGCTAACCAATGTCACCCCAATAAGTTTAACAATAAAAAAAGATTACATTAATGAAATGAAGGATGGAATAAGAGGACTTGTCAGACTAGATGAAGCAGAAGTGCAAAGCAGTGATTCACAAGAAAAGCCAACAGCAAGTACTCAATCAAAACAATGAATAGGAAAAAATATTCAAAAAAAATGAGAATGGTTTGAGATTCCTCTGGGACATTAAGTATAACAACATTTGCATCATAGAACTATCAGAAGGTGAAGAGGAAAAGCAAGGGATTGAGAACTTATTTGAAGAAATAATGACCAAACGTTTTCCCAGCCTAGAGAAGGAAATAGACATATAAGCCCAGGGAACACAGATAGTCCCAAACAAGATAAACCCAAACAGGAACACTGTGACACGTCATAATTAAAATGGCAAAAGTTAAAGAAAAAGAGAAAATTCTAAAAACAGCAAGAGAAATATAAGTAGTAACTTATAGGGGGACACCCATTTGACTCTCAGCTGATTTCTCATCAGAAACTTTGCAGACCAGAAGGGAATGGCAGAACATGTTCAATGTGATGCAAACCAAGGATCTACAACCAAGAATAATGTATCCAGCAAGGCTAGCATTCAAAACTGAAGGACAGATAAAGAGCTTCTCAGACAAGAAAAAGCTAAAGGAGTTCATCACCACCAAACCAGTACTGCAAAGAATGTTAGAGGGACTTCTTTAAGATGGGAGAAGGAATGGGAGAGTGGGTAAAATAAGGGAAAGGGATGGAGTAGTTTTGTTTGATTGTTACAAGGCAATAATCACGGGGATATATTATAGGGTCCACATGGGAATATAGTCAATAAGGTTGCAGTAATTGCAATAACTTTGTGTGGTGTCAGGTGGGTACTAGCTTTGTTGGGGTGATAGGAGAAGAGTTAGAGGGGTGGGTAAAAAAGGAGAAAAATCAAGAAATACAAATTCATAGTCAGAGAATAATCACAAGGATATAAAGTGCAACATAGGGCATATAGTTGACAACATTGTGTAACTATGGATGGTGTCAGAGGGGAACCAGATGTATCAGAAAGAGGATTTAGTAAATTATATATTAATAAATAATTAATCACTGTGCTCTACACTGAAACCATTATGATATTGCACGTAAAACGTAACTGAAAAATAAAAAAAATCTCAAAAGTAATGAATAAGTGAATGAATAGATAGATAGATAGATAGATAGATAGATAGATAGATAGATTAAAAGTGACTTCCAGAACTTCTTTAGGTATTGAATTAAACTGCCCTAATCCTAAAAACCACCTTTTCCCACCCCTCTCCTCACCTTTGCCCTTTACGCTTTGTCCTATTTGACCCAAGAACCTTGGAAAGCTTTGGAGTGTAGACAGAACCAGGGCTTGATCAGGGTGTGTAGACGGGGTCAGGTCCCAGTGCATAAGCCTTGGACCTCAAAACACCAAAATCGCAGGTGGAAAAGTGAACACTTCAGTGGCTACAGAGTATATGATTTACATGATGTCAAACAGCAGCTTGTTTAAACTGCTTATTTTATTGAATTGGAGCTTTTTAATTGACTGACAGAATGACTTTGCCATAGCTTATACAAAAATCTTTCTGACCCATAATGTGCAAACACCATAAAGCCACTTCTAGAATGAATTATAGGCAGGGCCAGCTCTTGTGCAGATGAATTTATGTGGTATTACCTCAGATAAATCAGGAAGGCAGTCTACCCAAATATCTTCTCTAGAGGCTGAAATTCCAGCATGAATAGACCCATTTTTTTTTTTTACAAACAGGATCATCCTGCAAACATACCACAGTGCTAATGAGCATATTATAGAGGGGTTGTGGTGCATTCATACTTGATATGTCTTTATTCCTGCTCTTTCTTCTCTAAAATACTCTTCCCTTCAAGGTTTGTCTCATTTTTCAAAGCCAGCTCCTTAAACTTCTTCCACGTGCCTGCCCCCCCACACACACCCCTTTCCCCAAAGTAATATATTTCATCCTCTCGATGTTCCCATATCTTATGTATGTGCTTCTATTATAGCAAATATCAATCATACTGCATTATCATTTGGGGTTTGGAAATTTTCTTTCTCACTATAGAATAAGCTTTTTAAAGGTGGGGATCATATTCTTATGTTGACATTTTTATATCCCCCAACATGTAGCATAACAAATAGCAAATAGTAGATAAATGTTTATTGCTAAATCATAAAGAGTATCACATCCCTACATGGGTGAAATCCTCTTACCCCCAGGCCAACTGGGAAAATAAGATAGGGGTAGGAAACAGATTTCAACTTATCAACTTCAGTAAATTTGTCATCTGTCTAGAGCTTTGGTAGGGAATGGAGACATGATCCCATTTAACCTCAGTGGAAAAAGAGTGTCATGATCAAGTAGCTACATCTGCATTGCATAAGAGGCAACAGTGGTAGCACAATTATTTTCTATTTCTGAACTAAGTTGTATTCTTAGTAAGGCAATCATTTACTCACTTAACAAACATTCATCATGCATCTGAGACTGTTGCTAGGCACCAGAGGACAGGACATGCAGAAATGAACACACAGCTTCTACCCTCAGGGATCCCAGAGATCTGAAAAGTAAATATGACAACACCTATAATTTTCTCAATTGTAGAATAATAGTTGTATAATAATAATAATATGAAGTAATAATGATTGTAGTGAAAAAGGAACCATAGAGTGGATATGTCATTTGTATCCTATATTGCCCAGGGTGGAGAGTGTGTTGACCATTGTTTAAGAGAATTCCGGTCGCCAGGAATGGGTGACTGCACAATGCCATCATTGTTTAATGAAACCATTCATTTGTTCATTTGACAAATGTTTATTGAATGCCTACTACGTATCAGTCCATATGCTTGACACTGGGTAGACTGTAGCAAGCAAAATAATCTAAATAAAGAGGCAAAAATTAAGCAAGTTATCATACACTAAAATATATAATTACGAACTATGAATGAGAATATTCCTATCTGCTTCTTTAGTCATACCAAACTATCTTCTGAATGTAATTTTGATCCCTAGGTCAATTTCTTTAATGAGGTAGGAATGTATTAACCATTTACATAAATATTCCAATTTTTTTCCTCTCATAGCAAAGGAGCTTGCCAGTTCATCTCACATATTTGGTGATTATGCATCAGTGCCCCAGGGCCCAACCATCTCTAGAGTAACCTATAAGTGCATTTCTGGGCAGTAAACCTGTGGGCGTCACCTGGATTGTTTGATCTCAAAAAGGCAGTGCTGCCCAGAGGTGCACTGGATTAACAGCCAATATTCCTAATGACAACTTATAGCCATGTTGAAATCTATATCTCCAACAAGCCTAAACCCTTACCAAGACATAACAAGAAAAGTTTCTACTGAATTTTATTTGCAAAAATTAAAGGCAATGAAAAATAGCTCTGAAATAAAGCAAATAAATATATTAATACAAAATTTATAAATATATATTTATATTTATTTATATATTTATATATTTGATTGGAAATGCCTATTAGCTTAAAATTCATAAATATTAGATAACATTCCTTTCCCCATAAAGCTCTCATGGTCTTAAAAATTCATTGAAAAGCATACTTTACCATCTAGAATTGTTTCACATTCCATTTGCAGGAATTATTTTTCACAAAATTTTTAACATCATTTTTTACATAATTTTTAGGCTTTTGTTGTTGTTGTTGTTTACTTTTTTATATAAATTCATATTGCCTGTGCCTCTGTCTTTATTGCAGACCCACTGCTGATACCCTGTACAGTGACTCCATCTTAAGACCCACCTATACTCAACACTGTTGAGCTATAGCCTCCCTCACTAAAATAACTCCTCCTTTATCCTCTTATTTTTCTGTGTGATGAGTGTACAAAAACAAAAGTGAAGTGTAAGCAATTGAGGATCACAGAATATTGAGGTTGTTGGCTTGCTACCAAACTCAGCCTCCCATAATAGTGCCTGCCTGTGGAGTTGGAAAATAACTTAAAGCCAGGGCCCCAGCTCAGCAGATACCTGGCTATAGTAGAATTTCTTGTAATAGGATATAATTTTTTATTCCTGTTTCAGATACTTGTTTTTGTAACATGTTCAAAAGTGTAAAGAGCTCCACCTAGGCAAGTGTGGAATTTGAGCTCCATTTCTCATGGGCAGTCCCACCAGGTGGTTAATGATGTCCAAAGTAATAGAGAGAACAGAGCACAGGTTCTGCCACAAATAATTTGAGTCTGTAATTACTCCTTGCATGACCTTAGACAGTAATTTAATTCCCTTCACCCTTGGTCTCCTCATTTGTATAATCAGGGTAATAGTGCCTGACTTGGGCAGGGGCTAGTATAAGAACAATATAATTTTACAGGTAATACTCTGATGCCCAGTAAATATTTTGCTTTTGTTGTTGTTGTTTGGTTTTTATTTTGTTTTATAATTGTTTGTAGTGGTCTCTGCAATAACCCAGGATAAGCCCTAGTTCCCTTCCACACAGCAGCCCTTGAAATATGGGTGGGAAGCTATTGTGAACCTCTCATCAATTTTTCCATCAAGTAATTCCTCTTTCTTAGATTGTCCCCCTTTCCCAGCCTCCTATCAAGATTCCTGAGTCCTTCACTGTTCCACCCCATCTCTGCCTTGCTCCACTGTATCTTCATTCATTTCCTAACCAAGAGCCACCCAAGGCTGCCTCCCAGTCTGCAGTGGAAGTGTTTTTGCTTTCTGGTGGTAATTGCTCTGCTGCATCTGTGTTTACTTTAGACCTGTGGCTAAGGTAATTAGCTGGCAGCTGGCTAAGCCTTAGATAATAATGTGCCTGACATTTTAGTTATCTCTTTTCTAAAAATCGTTTTTTTGGTTTTTGTTTTGTTTTGTTTTGTTTTTACTTTATTTCACTTAACAGTCAACAGACAGTAATGTGAAACACAATTAGGATTCATTTGCATCTGGGAAGAGATCTGCTTTTTAAAATGTGGTTGAGTTCAGAATGACTGCTTCTACACAGTACTTTTTTATCGCAGTACTTTCTAATTTATTCACTAAACACTTATGGAGGATTTACTATGTATAGGGCCTTGGGCTAGATGATGGGGACACAAATACAAATATGACATTATCTCTTTCTTTATGCTCAGTGAAATAAGTAAGATGGAAAAGAAGAAGAACTATATGATTGCACTCATATGCGAGATATAAAACAAAAAGCAACAAACAAAATAAACAAACAAATACAAACTCGTAGACACAGACGGTTACCCAGTCATTTGATATGTGATATCTTATAATCATCCAATATTTTCCTAACACCTAAAGAGCTATTTATAGGTAGATGTTCTAAATTGTCTGTGGGAAGAGGTTGATTTAGTTTGAATATCTGAAGAACAAAATAATTAATTAAGTCCTTTATTCTTGTCACTAAAAATCAAGGTTTTATAGAAGAAAGAATAAAAGAAAGAATATGCCAGCAGTAGGGGAGGCACATATCTTAAAACAATTCCAAAAAATTTGTTGGTGGGGGTGATGGAAGGAGGGATGTGCTGATGATTCTGCTGTTACACAAGTCTGTATATTGAGACATAATAATTATCTCAATGGCTTAGGCAGGGCAAATGTGCACGATAAAATCTTTTAAGATAAGATTCCTGAAAGAGTAGAAATCACGCAATTAGGTAATTACAGAGTAATCATGAGTGATGATAATAGCAGATTTATAATGCTATAGGAGTGCTTTCATACCACCTGATGGGATAACGAACCTAATATTTCCTTTCTACTCTTCAGATAATTCTATGTCATAATTGCCTAACAATAATCACGTGACATGTCCGTAAGTTTTCAAGCTCATCCGTTGAACATCAGTGATCTGTTGCGTGAACCTATTATTCAAATTTGACAGTATTTAAAATTTGTTACTTAACAGTTTAAGTGGTCATTAACATATATGTGTGTGTGTGTGTGTGTGTGTGTGTGTGTGTGTGATTTTTTTCCAGTAAATTTTAATACCTTTGGGACTATATTTAACTTACCATAGTAGTGGCTTATCAATGCTCCACCTGCATGCTCAAAGCCTGTCATAGCTCCAGGCTTCTGTCCTACACCTTGAGGGCTCTACTTTCCTGTCACTGGTGGAGCTGGCATTGATCTTGCTGACCATGTTACTCCAACACACAGCACCATGTCTGGCACATAGATTTTTAATAAGTATCTCTTGAACAAAGTATGCACTGATGACTGTTATTATGTATCATTGGGTAAGGGCGTATATTTGTTTATTCTCAACT
Source organism: Lyroderma lyra (assembly GCA_004026885.1). NCBI lineage: Eukaryota > Metazoa > Chordata > Mammalia > Chiroptera > Megadermatidae > Lyroderma > Lyroderma lyra. The sequence goes on from PVJL010004196.1 coordinate 56,295, forward strand.
CAGCAGCCAAAATGATTCTCTAAATCTAAGTAGGATCATGTTTCCTCTGATCAGAATTCTCCAAGGTCCTCATATCTCACTCAGAGAAAAAGGTCAAGCCCTTCCCATGAAACCTCGCTTCTGTCAGTGATCCAGTTCCTGTACCTTCTGGCTCCATCTCCTAGTACAACTTGTCTCTTAACCTTCCTCTCCAGCCGCAGTAACTTACTTGCTGGTTTTTGGTTTTATTTTGGATCTCCTGTTATTGTTATTTTTGGCATGCCATACTCCTTCATCAAAACCTTTGCTAGAATTTGACCTTCAAATTTCTCAGCATTCACTGAGCTCATTCCTGCACTTCTCTGAGCCTTTGTTCAAATCCACCTTACCGGTGACCACCTTGTTCAGCTTGGACTCCGCTTCCCCCAGTGCTGGGATTCCCTGGATGTGCTCTTCCCCGATTCCACATAATTCTTACCCTTTTAATATACCAAATAACTTACTTGCTAACACTATTCAGTTTGGTTAGCCTTCTTTTTCCATTAGAAGCTAAGCTCCTCAAGGCAGAGCATTTTGCCTGCTTTGTTAAGTGATCCATCCCATGTGCCTAGAACCATGCTTGAAACATAAATATTTGTTGAATTAATGACTTGCAGATCACAGCTGAATAAGCACTACTGAATTTAATATAATATTATGAATTATATACATCCTTTCCTTACCTCATTTTATCCCAACAACTTTTGGGGATAGATATAGTTATTATTATCCTAATTATTAGATGAAGAAATAGAGCCTCAGAAGTTGAGTGGCTCCCTCTTTGTCCTTGATACAGTGAGCTGGTTCATTCAACTTCCATGTGTACTTCCTTCCATTTGGAAATACTGGAAAACCACAAGCCATCTTTTTACCTTCCTATTTTTGTTGACCAGCGTAGTTGTAACATGAGGTAATCTCTGCCAGCTTTCTGGGCATTGAGAAGCAATTTCAGAGGTGTACATTCTTCAGCTTCCTGAGCAGGAGAGGCACTTGAAGCACAGAAACAGAAGCAATTACATCAAAGTCTTGATTTCATATGGTCTCGGGGTGGCCTAAAGGTAGCAGCTCATGGAATTCCCCATGGTAGGTCAGTGGTTTGTGGTTCAGAGAATCAGAACTGGAGGTCAGTCTATAACATACAAGTAACCCCCGCAGAACATGGCACTTCCATAACATGCTTTCACTCTAACAGGGTTCAAGAATTGGGGAAACCTCTCATGCAATACCGCATCCTAGAACACAGTGTCACTCTAACATAGTTTGAGAATTAGAGAAATCCCCAAACAACACAGAGCATAATAAGAGCTTTTAAGAGCAAATATTATCTCATTTGAAATTAGGGAAATCCCTGAACAACACAGAGTGTAATAAAAGCTTTTGAGAGCAAAAGATATCTCATTTGACATTTTTTATTCAAGTGTAGATGTCGTATCAGATTTGACTGTAGAATTTTTAAATTTATTAGAATTTTAAATCCATTTTGATCATGGCATATTAAGTACATACATTTTAAAACTTCATGGTTTTCTTCTTACTACATTATACATAGATTAAAATTTTGGGGGTGAGTATTATTCAACCTTTTTTAAAAAAAATAGTAATTTTTTTTCATTTTTTTGAATTAATTTGTAGCCCTGAACTATGTACATCTGGAGGAAATTTTTAAAATACCTCTTAAAAGACATTTCATCTCGCTAGAACAAAAAATACAGATTTTGAATTGGCTCGAAAAGCGGGGGAAAAGTATCATACATCGCAAAAACTTTGGATTTCAATGAAGCAACAATCCAGACTACATAGAAAAATGAACATAAACTTAGAGCTTCCATTGCTATTGGTTGTTCTAGCTCCACAAATATGACAGGATCATCCCAGAGCACCAATATTTGAGAAGATGGAAAAAGCCCTTAGTATCTGGATTGATGACTGTTCAAAAAGACGGATTCCACTGTAACCCAATATTATTAAACATGAAACTTTAAAAATCTACAATTACTTAAAGGAAAATGAAGAATCTGCTATTAACCTTGACTTTGTTGCCAAAACTTATCCCAAAGCATTGTAAGAAATTATTGAACAGGATGGGTATTTAAGACATCAGGTTTTTAATGCCGATGAGATTGGGCATTGGTGGAAAAGTATGCCCAAGAAAACATTTATTTCAAAAAATGAAAAAAGTTGCACCAGGTTTTAAGGCATCAAAAGACCACATAACAATACTTACGTGCAATAATGCTTCAGACGATCACATGGTAAAACCTATGCTGGTTTATAAATCTCTTAATCCTCGTGCAATGAAAAATGTAAATAAGAGTAATTTACCTGTATATTGGACAGCAAATAGAAAAGCTTGGCTAACTACTGAATTATTTACAATGTGCTGTTTAAAATGTTTTATACCAAGTGTGGAAAACTACTTAAAGCAGAAAAATCTAGATTTTAAAGTTCTACTAATATTGGATAACGCACCCAGCCATCCAAAAGATTTAAATCACCCAAATGTCAAAATAATTATTTTACCACCAAATACAACTTCTATACTTCAACCATTAGATCAGGGAATTATACCTACATTTAAGACTAATTACATCAGGAATTCATGGGTTTTGAACAAAGCCGACAACAAATCTATAGGAGTTATGGAGGCATGGAAATTTTTTACAATTTTGGACTGTATTAAACTCATAAATTGATCCATCAAAGAAATAAAACCGATGACACTATGTGCTTGTTGGAATAATTTATGGCCAGAGTCCGTTCAAAGTGAAAATCTAATCAAGCCAGCAGAAAACACAATGGATGCAAGAGTAGAACTTGCTGAGTCTCTAGGAGGGGAAGGTTTTGACAACATGACTGTTAAAGATATCCAAGAATTACTGGTGGAAGAAGAAACTGATGAAGCAAATTTGGTGGAAATGACATCTGGAATATGCCAAGATCATTCAGGGGATGATAGTACAGGTGAAAACAAAGAAGTTAAACAATTTATTCTAAAAAGCATAAAGAAAGGCCTAGACTTAACCGAACAGTTGGAGCTATATTTCCTAAATGCAGATCCTTCCACTGCAAGAAGCACAAAGTTTAAGGAAGAACTTCACAAGTGCTTAACACTAGGTAACAAAATTTATAAAGATCTTTTAGCTAACACCAAGTAATGTAAAACAACAGATTGTTTGCAAAAAGTACAGAATAGAAGTCAAGATTATGCTGAAAGAATTCAGAGGATGAAGACATCCCGTCAAAAAGAGAACACCCTCGGTTATTGGTAGTGATGATGAAGAAAACGTTATTTAATACGTAGTGATATGTTATACTTTTGGCGAAAATTGTTTTCATAATTTCTCTTAATTATAAAAACATAATAATATTTTTTTAATGTTTGAAACCTAACCTTTTTTGTACTAATTCTTTGTTTTGTGTAATACCGATTCACATAACATAGCATTTTTAGTGACCTAGTAACTGCGTTATATGAGGATTATCTATACTTCACTCCTTCCAACAATTTTGCAAGCCCTTAATTCCATATATTAAATACCTCTCCACTTAAAATATCTAAAGTGGCTTCTATTTCCTCTCTGAACCTGATAGATAAGCCTTCAGATAACATGATGTAGCTTGATTTTCCTTCTAGTGTTATTCAACAATTTCCTGAACGTCTTTGCTATTCAAGACACTGGATTACGTCCATGGCTACAGATGCAAATATACAATAGTGTATAATAACAATATTCTCTTCAAGATTAATCCTATCTGTAGAATGTGGGGACACCTCTCTCTATTTAAACCCTCATAATTCAGGAAAACTTTAGGAACTTTCACAATATGCTTCCAAATGTCACCTATTATTACATTAACAGTTTGCAGCTTTGTCCTCCCTGTGAACTCCCCATGTCCTCCCTTGTAACTACAAGGTTGCAACTTTGCCATTTCCAGCACAGGTTAAAAATGGATAAAGTACTAGGGTGGGACTGTGACATTGACCACCACCCACAAGAAGTGGTTCCTCCTCCATTCCACTCTCCAGGGAGGAGAAAATACCCTTCACTCCCACTTGTACTGCACTCCAAAGTCATAAAGCAGCCAAGAATCATAAAATTATCTGCTAGTTGATGGTTGCAAGATTTTAAGAAATTTATCACTCTGAGCCTTAGTTCCTGAGCAGTACAACTAACAAGAGTATCTGTTCTTCAAGGATGTTTTTGAGGATTATGTGAATAATAAATGAGAAATGTTTGGCAAATTAAACATACTTAATAATTACTTATAGCTAAAATAATATTTAAATGCTTATTATGTGTCAAGTTATATACTAAACATTCATATGCATTTAATTCTGATTAAAACTGTAAAATATTCCCATTTTTATGAGGGAGGAAAACTAATTACTACTACTGCTACTACTACTATTACCATCATTATTGTCCCATAACCTCGTATTTCGGAGATATTCAAATAATATAGCTCTCCACTTTATTACAATAGTCTCTCCTCAGAGCTTTCTGGAAAGAGGTGGCCAGCCTTGAGTGCTGAGTAAGGAACAATCTATGTAACACAGCCATTGACATACAGGCACTCCTCACTTGATGACTGAGTTCTGTTTCTACAACTAGGTCGTTAAGTGAATTGGTCAATAAGCAAAGAGCTTAAAGGTGGATGTCTTGTGGTGTGTCATGGAGACATAGGGTATATATTTTTCAATAGATGTCATGCAATGCCACACTTTAAGCAAAATATGATAGATGCTCAGTTAACCAGAATCCATGGGGATTGGTAGATGCCGGATGAATGTACATATACTCTCCATAAACCAGAACTCAAGCAACCAACACTTTCAAGCAACAGGCAAAAAGAAATTTTGCTGGTTGTTTCAGATTGCCAGTTGCTTGAGTTTCGGTTAACGGAGAGTCTATGGTATGTAGTCTTGCGTGATCAGGAACATTTTGTGTAGTGAATACTATCCCACTGCAGGAATGAGACAAGACTGAGGAAGGGGACTTTTTGTGCTGGAGAACTGGTGTTAAGTCCAAGCAGTTGCTAAACGGATAGGTCGTTAAATGAGGAGTGATTGTTTTAAAATATTCTCCATTTCATTACTCTTGGATCAAGTTTGAAAACCCTCCTCCTCCTATTCTAAGAATACAAGAAACTTCCCAAGAGTCTTCAAGCCCTTTATGCTCATACATATCCCACCCTGAGTCATGGCCTACTCTCTATTCATCTAGATATGTCCGACATTTCTGAATTCAGAGAAGGCATGTCAATTAGGCCATAACTTTCCAACACTCACATCAACACCTCTAATTTACATAGATGAATAATATATGTTTCTGCTCTCAAGAAGCCTATAACCTTATTATGAAGATGAGAAAAATAAGTGTTAATTTTAAAAACTGTCCATATAGAGGGATGATATTGCATGTAAATAACAATAGTGAGAAGACAGGCTCTAGAGTTGAGAATATTCCAGTTTACACCTTCCTCTGCTACCTTCCAATCCTACAACCATGGGCAAGTTATGGAGGCTTGCCAAGTCTCATCTTCTTTGCCTGAAAAATCAGATACCAGTGAATACTAGGCATGCAGTGAGCACTGAATTAAAAGGATCTCTTATTTTCACTTAAGCTAGTTTATGAAAACTTTCTATGGGATAGAGTGAACACTTTTGGTGTATTGCACTTTGAAAAATCTAAATTAAGTCACTGAAGACAGAGTAGCCATCACTTACTTAGGATAGGGACAATAGAAGGGTTCATCACTTTTAAATCTCTGGGCCAGAAAGCTAGAAAATGTTCATTACAGTACAGGTGGCAAATGAACATAGACAAAACCTTTGTAATCTTTCTCATTACATATTGGTATTACACCCTCAAAATGACATGGTGTATGACACAGTGATAAATGAATTTTTTAATAGTTAATATCAAAATGTATGACTATTTCATACTGAACACCACAAAATATTAATGTTTATCATTGGTCAATATGCCTCAAGTAGGAAAGTTTAGATACTGAATATAGCTTAAATCAATTATATTTTATTATTCTTTCTTTTGATAATACTATGTTCTAGATGAATCAATTTCTTTTCAATGTAATAACCCCCATTTGCAATTACATTTTGATGTATTTGTTCTAGTATGTGGAGTTTAATTACCAATTCCATACTTAGTTACTATAATTAGCCCACCACAATTTTAAATTTTTATCAGTGTTTCTTCCTTTACACACACAAGTGAGGGAGATAAGCTATTAGTGATTTCTGCCTGTAAAGCTCAAAATTAAATACCATCAAAATAGAGACGATAACAGTTAAAAGGGTAATTGTCTTCTAACACAGTCTTGCCCACCTTTTGATTAAAATGTACAGTTTTCCAGTTGTACATTACAGTGACCCAGGACGTGAGACTAAAATTCTATGTCTGATGTCAAAGTCCTGAAGTAAAATTAAACAGCAAGGAAATAAAAAGAGTCAAGTTTAATAAATGTCATCAACTTTATAAAAATAAAGAAATATATGTTCCTATTAAAGAGCTTGTTTTCTATCATGTCTTGGAGAGTCTCTTAGCTTCTTAGTGTCTCATACTCAAGACGTCTTCTCAAAAAGAAGAAAATTGTCCTTCTTCCTCACCCTTGACTTTCAATCAGCCAACAAATCCTTTTTTGTTGTTTCTTCCTTTCCCAGCTTCATAGCTGCCTAATTATTTCTACAATTGTTATCTAAAGTCAAGTCTTTGGTACTTATGTCTGGATTATTACAACAGTGCCCCACTAGTTAGTTCTCTTACCTCTAATTTCTGCCCTATCCTATTCTTTGGGCTCATCACCACCAAATTAACCTACATAAAATATCACTTTGAACTCATCACATACTTGATCAAAAATCATCAATGAATCTTCAAAGCCTACATATATAGTAGATGTATGAATAAATATATATACATATATATATGGATATTATATATACATATATACAAATATACACACACACACATATATATATATTCATAAGAAAGTCTTAGAAATAGCTCCACTCAGTTTTACCCTAAACATTGTATATCTGCTACGTTTATAAATCCTCTGCTTTCTTTATTTGCTAATAAATCTGTGTCAAAATAAAAACAAATAGGAAAATACACCCTAAAAATTAGTAGATTCACAAAGAAAGCCCCAGAAACAAAATATTTCACCATGCATTAAAAGAAAAATAATGTCAATCTTCATTAATTTTTTTCCAGATCATAAGAAAAGGAAATACTTCCCAACTCATACTTTGAATTTAGAAGGACTGTGATACTAAAACCTGGCAAGGATGTACAAGAAAGCAAGTTAGAGGCCATCAACATTCTTATCAACAAAAATGTAAATCCTGAATGTTAGCAAAATAAATCTAGCAATAAATAAAAATGATAATACATTATGAACAAGTTGGATTTATTCCAAGAATGAAAGTTTGGGTTTTACATTAGGCAATCAATCAATATAATTCAACATATTAACAGAGTATAGGAGAAAGACTATGTGATTATCTTCACAGATGCAGAGAAAGCATTTGACAAATTTAATATCTATTCATGAAAAAAACTCTTAGCAAATTAGCATTAGAAGATAATATCTACAATTTAATAAAGACTAGCTACAAAAAACTTAATGGAAATATCGCACTTAATGGTGGCACAGAAAGTTTGTATAAGAATAAGACAAAGTTGACTGCTATCACCACTTCTACTTAGCATTATAAGGTCTTACCAAGGTATTAAGGCAAGGAAGAAGAAGGATTAAGAATTAAAAAGGAAGAAATATAACTGCTATGTTATTTACAGACCACATAATATAGATATAATTCAAACTAATCTTCAAATTATTAGAATTAATAAATGAATTTACTAAGGTCACTAGAAACTGAATCAATAAACAAAAATCATTTTTATCTCTACATACAAGCAACAAATAATTTACAATAAAAATTTTAAATAAATTATTTAAAATAGCATCAAATACCTATGAATAAGTGTAATAGTAAATGTAATGTGCAAAGTCTTTATAGAAATAACTATAAAATATTCTTGGGAAAATGGTGGAAGACCTAAATAAACAGAAAAATGTATCATGTTTATCAATTGGGATACTCAGTATTGTCATAATGTCAATTCTCCTCAAATTTATGTATAGATTCAATGCAATCCAAATCTAAATTTTAGCTTATATTTTAGAAATTGACAACTTGATTTTAAAATTTATCTGGAAATGCCAAAGGCCAGAAATACCCAAAATAACATACTTTCTTGAAGTAGAGAAACAAAGGTGAGAGTATAAATTCCCAGATAGCAAGACTTATTATAAAACTCTAAGAATTAAAAACAGTGTGAAGCTCTCTATAGAATGATAGATATGTAGAACAGAATAGAGAAATCAGGAACACACCATCATATACAAGTATACAAATATCTATAAAAATGTAGTAATGCACATCAATGGGGAAAAGATAAATGCTTTAATAAGTGATGCTAGGTCAATTGTACATCCATATAAGGAATCTTGACTTACTACTTCACACCATGCCATCCCATATTAATTATGATCTAAATCTAAAAGGTAAATAATAAAATTGGGAGGCAAAATATAGAAAAATAATTTTTTCATGTCTATAGCTTAGGCAAAGATTTTTGAAATCCCTCATGAAAACAGCCAAATAGACATTAACCATATAAGAAAAGATTAATGACTTGTTCACGATTAAAATTAGGAACTTTTGTTAAGTAACAGATACCATTTTGACAGACAAAAAAAAAAAAAACATAATAATATACCACTATACACCAAAATGACTAAATTTAAAGTCATATAAGAATTATATTTTATAACACTTATAAAGTGTTGGCAAATATATAGAGTAGTAGAAATTCTCATATATTGCTAGTGAGAGCATAAAATGGTACCAAGGCAGCAGTCGCCATCTAGTTACATCTGGTATCTTCTAGTTACTACCAGCATAGATAGTAATTCCAAGTGAGTTTTTGGAGAACAAGAACTTTAATTATAACTGCCGCATCCTAATTACATAACAGTACATTTTCATAGTAATATTTGAGTAGTAACCATAACATTTAAATGGCATATAGAAGTTACAATAGAGATTAACCAATTATCACTAAATAACATTGTTTTTTATTAAACTAATATGATTAATAATAGTTACCTCTTATTGTTTATATAATATGCCAAATGCTATGTATTTTATATAGATTATCACTTTTAAAATTTACTACAGTTTTTGAATGTAAGGGTAATTATTCATATTTTATGTGAGGAAAGTATAGTCAAGGACAAAGTAACCGGCCTAAATTCAATACAGCTATACAACTAACTCACAGCCAGTGAAATTGCCCCTAACACTTGTATCTTTACTCTAAACTCTTTGAAACACATATTGTGATTGCAGACAGAGGACAACTAAACTAAATCAAAATATATTTAATGCAAATTATGCACCATACTGGAATATATTGTGAGATATATCACCAAAATAAAATTAGTCATTGTTTTAATTAAATAATTAAGTAGGGCACTAATTTGTGTGAGTTTATTTCTGTGCTTATGGAAATGAAGAGAAGATACTTTATTTAGCAGTAGAGTGCTGAAGATCTTTTGGTAAAAGAGGAAGGTACATAATTGGTCTTTCTAATTTACTAAGTATTGTAAAACTTGTATGTTAAAGACCCCTGTTTACGTGGTCCAGACGTCCAGATGGCTGAGTTCCTGCATACAAAGGGAAAATAGAGTTATCCTGCTTGATCCTTCCAGAACTCTCTGTCCTCACCTAAGCCTCTTGGTGACACTGAGAAATAAGCAAATCTGGTCCTATTTCATTTTGTAGGAAATTAGATAATATGCAATAAATTAATATGAGTATATGGGTATTGATTCTACTAAGGGAAAGAACCTTCTATATTTATGATGCTTAATGTCCTGCTTTCTGCATGTTAAACAGATATGAATTCTGTAACAATTTAGAGGTTACCAGAAAGAGAGGAAGGGGAAGTCTGGAAGGTAGAAGAGGGAAAAGGAGGTCAAATATATGGTGATGGAAGGAGAACTGATTTTGAGTGATGAACTGATTCTGGGTGATGCAATATATAGATGATGTATTATAGAAATGTACACTTGAAACCTATATAATTTTACTAACCAATGTTACAAAAAATTTTAATTAAAAAAACCTAGATTTGAATAACTCTTGCTGAGCTAAGTTACAACGAGTAAAACATGTTAAACAGTTTATGTAGCCAAAAATATAAATGTTAAGTGGAACAGAGTGAAGCTCACTGCTCTTCTGGAAGGAGGGTTGCAGAATCATTATCTTAGCACCCTGGAGCCCATAAGATGAAAGAAAAGCTGAAGCAGCAATGATAATGACTTAATTTCATTTGGAACAGAGATAGTTTCACATTGACAGCTAATCAAGAAGGAGTGGTTTTAGACAAAATGTTGGTGAACATCCTCTGTATATTTAACTAGGGTGGTTAGAAATGGGGGGTGCATTGTTATGTTGTTAAATGATACCTTTGAAGTAGAACTAAAAGCTAAGAAGAAAATATTTCAATGAAAGTCATTGTAAATTTTCAATTAGGTCAGAAAATCCCCAGCATTATTGTTACAAGTAATTCCAACAGGGCTTTAGCTGGTAGTGAATAATGTATATTATTGGGGAAAGGTCCTCACTGGGGCAGATTTAATAATCAACTTGTGGGTTTGACATGCAGGACTGGCCAGCCTGTCTCCCAAAGACATGGTTGACAATAGAAATTTCTTCTGAGCTTTAAAATTTATACTGTACAGAACAAATTAGTCTTCATATTACCTCTGAACTTTGGGTCAAATTTCTAAATATTTTTCAGAGCAGAAATCTGTATTTATAAGACATTTATAATGCCATAGGAATGACAAGTGATGAAGCCTGGGATTAAAATTTTTAATTTTCAGTAACTCATCTCATGTCTACATGATTTCAAATCTCTGTGACTTAAATTCTATGTGTACAGATCAAATGATCTTGTGCTAGGTTTTAGAAGCTCCTCTTCTATTTCTTAATTTATACCTTGCTTTATTCTAATAAAAACTTAAAGTGACATGTTGAAATGCAGTATCAAACAGCAGAAAATATAAAATAAGAAGCTGAAGATGAGAAAAAGGGGGAAATAAGTAGAAAAGATAAGATAAAGTCAGAATTAAATTTGTTTACACAATGTAGTTCTCTTATATTTGCCAGAGGTATGATGCAGATCATGGAGCTATGCCCTCTGGTGGCCAATGCAAATAGATAACCAGTGTCCATAAAATAAAAACAAAGCTGATGTGTAGAAGGAGCAGTTATTACTGATTCTAATACCAGAAAGAAATTACTCACCTGCATCCCACATAAAGAGAACTATCTGTGATATAATGAACTACCACCTCAACAGCATCCGGTACATAAATATAACACATTTCACAGCGTGAATTCTTGAAAGTCCCTCAAGTCTTAAACAGAGGGAGTATGTGGGTTTTTAGAAAATGATATATTGAAGATTTCTTTACTTTCTAAAAACACAAACTGCTAGTGTTGTCCTTTCTGCTTACTCAGAATATTACTTGTCAAAAAAAGACCCTGAGACCAAAGTCATTGCTTGACTAAGATTGACATCTGGGCTGGCCCTGAAGCAGCCACCTCTTATTATCAGTCATGTCTTTCCTTCCCTAAGGTTTTCAGAAACAAAAGGGGTCAACTCATTCTTACCTCTGCAAAAATTGTTTTCCCTGCCAGTCAGAGATAGGAAGGTCTAAAACTGTAAATGTGGGTATGCATGTTTTGAGCTGGTTTGTTTGTTTTGGGTTTTTTTTTTTCACTTTCAATACTTTTAAAGGAGAACAATGTTAGTCAGGAAAAAGAAACAAACAGCAATTGGGAAAACATTTGGCCATGTTTCAGGATAATACTTCATGGAGATGCCTAAATTGAGAGTGTCATATATGCAAGCTTTGATGGTCTAATAATAATAGAAAATATCCACATACACACACACACACACACACACACACACACACACACATATGCACGCACACACATGCACGTGCACACGCACACACACACATACACACACACACACACACACACACACACCAAAGCCATATGAGGATCAAAGTGTCAGCTTTATTTCTGGGCTAGGTAAATGACCAGTAACTGTCAATGTGTAGGATTGTTCAATAAACTTAGTAGCAAACAGAGCTTGAACCTGAGGACAAAGACAGAGCATCATAATCTCTTTCTACTGAAGAGTGTTGGGCCCAAATTATTGGCCTAAAATTTTGGGACAATGGGCAAAGATATGGTTCACTGCATAAAAACTGGAAGTGAAATGTGATTTCCCTGACCAAAAGCAATGCAAAACAGAGAGGAAGCGACGAAAGTAGTCATTTAGCACATTAACCCCCTCCACTGATGAAATGTTGTTCAGTGAATGTAAACTCTTGTTAGTTAGCGCTGCTACTCTTCCCTTCCTGGAGCAGAGCGAGTTCAAAGTATAGATGGAGAGGCAGGAAGTCTCACTTGCAGAGAGACATTAGAAGAAAATTCCCTCATCCATAAAAATGGGAGAGAAGGGGTGAATGACTCCCAAGCAAGCAGGGCCATATTCATAGGTGTGTGACTTATACAATCTCACAGGGACCTCACTCAGAAGGGCCCTGTACTTAGTTTAATATACTCTGTTTGTTGTCCCTGTCTTAAAATTTTTAATAATTTTTAACAGATATTCATACTTTTCATTTTGCATTAAGTTTACAAATTATGTAACTGGTACTGCAAAAGAGAATTAGGACAGCAATTACATTAGAGAACGTGACAGTGAGCTAAGGGCAAAATTGTCTAGATATCAGAAAAACTAACACCAGGGTCAGGAGATGATAGAAACCAAAGGGATAGCAATAAATATAATTTGATAGCATGACTATTAAAATGGGGTGGAGGTGGTTAAAAAGGAAGAAGTGGGGAGTGCAGGGGAGTACCTTTCCACATCAGTTGTTTGAGGGTTATGAAAGAAAAACAGCCAGTGTTGAAAGGGCTTCAGGGGAAGCAATGTTTCATGGGAGAGTGATCTTGGAGGTGGGGCAGTGTTTTCACATCCAGAGAGAGCAAAAAGAGAGGAATTCAGAAATTTTAAACCAGCAGATGGTCTTACAACATGAAGATAGTGTAAAAGGTTGATTATATGCTCTGCACAAGAGTTATAGCACCAAGAAGAAGTAGGCTATGGGTTTCCTGAGGGTTCAGTTGAGAAAAAAGGACCTGATCCCCTGATTTATGGGGAGAGTTTTCCATCAGCTGTTTCCCCTAGGCAATGTTCCTTGCTGCCTACTATAACAGCAAATCAGAAATCAATAAATTATATGACAGAATAAGAATAAAAGAGAAAAAATAGTATTTTGAATATACCAAAAATACTAGGAGATTTAATACTAAAATAGTTAAAGAAAGATGAAGAAAAAAGAAATAGTTAAAAATTAAAATTTGAATTAAAAAGATCAGAACTTAAAATTTTTAAATAATATTAAATAGATGAGACTTCAAATAAAATATGAAAGACCAACAACATCAATGATGAACTCCTCCCCAAATTATTTTACTCAATTTTTTATTGTTCAAACCTAACAAATGGTAACCTTATGCTAAAGCAGTATGCAAATAATTTATTCATTCTTCTCATCTCCACAGGTAACAGGCACTGTTTTGTCTTTTGAGTGAATTAGATGTCATATAACTAAAAACAAGCAAAAAATAACTAAAAATACGAAGAAAAGACATTAGGCAATAATATACCACAGCTTAGTAGGATTAATTACTGGAATGCAAGGATGGTTCAACATATGCAAATCAATCAATGTAATATACCACATTAATAAAATGAAAGAGAAAACACACATAATCAACTCAAAGCAGAAAAAATTAAATTAGACACAATTAAACACTTTTTTATGAAAGAAAAACACTCAACAAACTAGGAATACAAGGAAACTACCTCAATATAACAAAAAACATATGTGAAAAACCCACGGTGAACATTATACTTAACAGTGAAAGACAGAAAGCTTTTTCTCTAAGATCAGAAATAAGGCAAGGATTCTTGCTCTCATCACTTCTAGCAAAAGCAATTAAGCAAGAAAAAGAAATAAAAGTCATCTAACTTGAAAAGGGAAAAGTAAAATTATCTTTGTTCACAGATGATATACACTTTTATGTAGGAAACCCTAAGCATTCCATTTAAAAAAAGAACTGTTAGGACTAATAAACAAATTCAGTAAAGTAGCAGGATACAAAATCAATACACAAAATTCAGCAAACTTTTTATACACTAACAATTAACAATCTAAAAAAATTAAGAAAATACATCCATTTATTATAGCATCAGAAAGAATAAAATATTTAGGAATTAACAACTGAAGTGAAAGACTTGTACAGTGAAAACTGTAAAACATTGCTGAAAGAAGTTAAAAACATAAATGAATGTCAAGATATTTTATGTTTGTGGAATGAAAGACTTAAGATTGTTAAGATGTCAATACAACACAAAGATGTAATGCAATTCCTATTAAAATATCCATGATATTTTGGACAGAAATAGAAAATCCATTCCAAAAGTTAATCTCAGGGAGCCCCAAACATTAGTTGGTGCAAAAGTAATTGTGGACTGAATTTTAAATCACTATAACTAGGCTTCAACACATCTTTATTAATCGAAATAGGAACCATTACAATCAACACACTTTTGCCAAGCAGAAATAAGTTTGTTTGTTCCTGTAGCATAAAAATCCATGCTTCGGGATTCAACGAACTCTTGGAGAGCATTTTCTCCATCCTGCTGCTGGTGGAAGCATTTTCCTTGCAAAAAGTTGTCGAGATGCTTAAAGAAGTGATAGTCTGTTGGCAAGAGGTCAGATAAATATGGTGAATGAGGCAAAACTTCGTAGCCCATTTGTTCAACTATTGAAGCATTGGTTGTGCGACCTACAGTTGGACACTGTCATGGAGAAGATTTGGGCCATTTCTGTTGATGGGTGACAGCTGCAGGTTTGAAGTTTTCAGTGCATCTCATCGATTTGCTGAGCATACTTCTCAGATGTAATGGTTTATTTATCTGGTACTCAGAAAGCTGTAGTGGATCAGACCAGCAGCTGACCAACCAAACAGTGGCCAGGACCTTTTTATTTTTTTTGTGCAAGTTTGGCTTCGGGAAGTGCTTTGGAGCTTCTTCTCAATCCAACTACTAAGGTGATCATGGGTGGGTGTCATATACAATCTACTTTTTGTCACACATCACAATCCAATTGAGAAATGGTTCATTGTTGTTGTGTAGAATAAGAGAAGATAACACTTCAAACAGTGACATTTTTTATGTCCAGTCAGCTCATGAGGCATCCACTTACCAAACTTTTACACCTTTCCTATTTGCTTCAAATGCTGAACAACCACAGAATGGTCAACATCAAGTTCTTCAGCAACTTCTCGTGTAGTGGCAAAAGGATTATCTTCAATGATTGCTCTTAATTTGTTGTTGTCAACTTCCGATGGCTGGCCACTACACTCCTCATCTTCAAGGCTCTTGTCTCCTTTGCAAAACCTCTTGAACCACTACTGCAGCTGCACTGTACATTCATTAGCAGTTTCTGGGGCAAATGTGTTGTTGATATTGAGAGTTGTCTCCGCTGCTTTATGACCCATTTTGAACTCAAATAAGAAAAATCACTTGAATTTGATTTCTGTCTAACATCATTTTCATAGTATAAAATAAATATTAAATAAACAGCAAGTAATGTCATTAGCAAAAA
The DNA here is from genome assembly GCA_004026885.1 of Lyroderma lyra. Classification (NCBI taxonomy): domain Eukaryota; kingdom Metazoa; phylum Chordata; class Mammalia; order Chiroptera; family Megadermatidae; genus Lyroderma; species Lyroderma lyra. Next base: position 72,174 of record PVJL010004196.1, read on the forward strand.
CACATAAAGCAAGAAATGTGCTTTAAAATGAGGGATAACATAACCACATTTATTTAAGAACACACTTCCATATCAAACAGCAAATTTCAACAATGCAAAAACCACACTTACTTTTGCACAAACTTAATAACTATAACAATCTTGCAAAGAAGAACAAAGTTGGAGGACTTTCTGACTTCAAAACTTAACTAGAAAAATATAGTAATCATATAGTGTGAACTGTCAGAAAGACAGACACATAGACCAAAGAAATAGAATAGATGTCCAAGAAATAAACCCTTGCATATATGGCCAAACTATTTTTAACAAGGGGAGAAAGGACAGTCTTTTAAACAAATGGTGCTATAAAAACTGTGACTTCATGTAAAACAGCAGTTCTCAACCTGTGGGTCGCAACCCCTTTGGGTCAAACGACCCTTTCACAGGGGTCGCCTAAGACCATCAGAAAACACATAGCAGATATTTACATTACGATTCATAACATTAGCAAAATTACAGTTATGAAGTAGCAATGAAAATAATTTTATGGGGGTCATCACAACATGAGGAGCTGTATGGCATTAGGAAGGTTGAGAACCACTGAATTGTAAAAGAATGAAGTCAAAGCCTTACCTAACACCATATACAAAAGTTAGATTGAAAACCTAAATATAATACCTAAATCTATACAACCCTTAGAGAAACATAAAGGAAAAAGCTTCATAACATTGAATTTGACAGCAATTTCTTGAATGTGACACCAAAAGTACAGACAACAAAAGCAGAACTGGACAAATTTGATTTAATAAAAATTAAAACCTTAAGTCACCAAAAGACACTATTAAGAGTGTAGAAAGTTGCTCCACTGACTGAGAGAAAATATCTGAAAAATCACATATCTAATAAAAGTTCAATATCTAGAGAATTTCGAAAACTTAATAAAAAACAAGTAACTAGATTCAAAATGTGTGTAGGCTTTGAATAGGCATTTCTCCAAAAAAGATATACAAATGGCTGAAAAGCACATCAAAAGATGCTCACCATCACTAATTAGGAAAATACAAAATAAAATTACAATAAGATACGACCTGACATCAATTAGGATGGCTACTATAAAAATAAATAAAAATTAAAAAAAAAAAACAGAAATAGCAAGTGTTGATCAGGATGTGGAGAAATCAAAACCTTTATGCACTGTTGGTGGGAATGTAAAATGATGCAACCTTGGTGGATAAGAATACTGTGAGGTGGTTCCTAAAAAAATTTTTAAAATTTAAACTTTTTAAAAAAGTTATTAAAATTTTAAAAATTAAAAAATGTTCTAAATTAAAACAAAATTTAATTTAAATTCATATAATCTAGCAATTCCACTTCTGGGTATAAACCCAAAAGAATTACAAATAGGGTCTTGAAGAGATTTTTGAACACTCATGTTCATAGCAGCATTAATCACAATAGCTAAAGTACAGAAGCAACCCCAGTGCCCATCAACAGATGAAGAGATTAGCAAAATGTGCTATATACACACCATGGAATATTATTTAATCTTAACAAAAGAGAAATCCTAACATATGCTACAACATAGATGAATACTGAGTACATTGTGCTAAGTGAAATAAGTCAATCACCAAAAGACAAATAACAGTATAATTCCACTTATATGAGGTAATTAAAGTGGTCAAGATCAGAGTAGGAGAAAGTAGAACGGTGTTTCACAGGAGCTACAGGAAAAGGGAGAAATAATTGTTCTTGAATGGATACAGAGTTTCAGTTTTGCAAGATGAAAACAGTTCTGAAATGGAGGGTGCTGATTGTTGCACAACAATATGAATATACTTAATAACACTAAACTGCACATTTTTAACTGGTTAAGATGGTCAATTATATGTTATATGTATTTTGCCATGATTTTTAAAAATGAAGGATGCCAGTTGAATTTGAATTTCAGATGAACAGTGAGTGGTATTGTAGTATACATATGTCCCCAATATCGCATGTGATATATTCCAAAATTTTTGGTTGTGTATTTGGAGTTCAAGTTTAACTGGATGTCCTGTATTTTATCTGACAATTCTAAAAGGAAGAAGGAATGGAAGGGAGGGAGGGAGGAAGGAAGGAAAGAAGGAGGTAAGGAAGGGAGAGAGGCAGAAAGAGAGGGAGGAAAGAGCACTGGACAGTTCCAGGAAGTGTCCTGAGGATGGGTTGGCTACCATTTCTCCTGCCCCAGGTCAGGTCTACCTGGCTCAGTAATGTGAATACATATTAACAACCTAATGAAGTCATAAGTGTTTACTTTTGCTTTAAAAATATAAATGAGACCTTGACTTGGGACATTTGGCTGTTTAAAAAAACAGGGAGAAGAAAAGAAGTACATGTATCTGTATTCTAATTCAGGTTACTCAAAATGGAGAAAGCTTTTTCACCAGAGACATTTTGCCATGGAAAGACAGAGAAAACTTGTGTTTAAACTCTTTATTCCTCCTCATTCTTTTCTAGCCTCTGCTAATGCTTGTGCAATTTTATTTGCATTCATGGACTGGAACATCAAGCCTATGAGCACCCTTTACTAACACAGAAGTAAACTATGATGCCCCATGCAGACATCTCCCAAATTTCTTCTCTCCTTCAACAAAACTTTCCAAGCTATTTCAGATACTAATATTTGCAGATAACTTTTCCATATTTCAATATATGGAGTGATTTTATTCCCTGCCTCTCATTCTATCACCTTGATTTTAGTCTCAGCACTTTCTTTCCGCAGATCTAGTTTATTGTTCACAATTTTCACCAAGGTCATTTACTCTTAAAAGTTTTAATGGGAGCTGCTATCAGATGGAAGACTTTCATCTTGACTCCTGAGCTAACTCAACATATATTTTTCCTGTTTTGTCTATAGTATACACATGCTGCCTCTTTTAACATTTTTGTTATGCTCTTTATCTTGCTTGGAAAAATTCCTACATCCTAAGTCTTCTGATAAATTTCTCAAAATCATTTTTTTTCTTCTCTCAACCTGGTGCATGCACTCATTGCAACTCATAGGCTTTGCATTAATATATCCAATCATTTATTTTTAATTTATGACTAAATGTCCAGTTAATGGCAGACAGACAGATTTAATAAGAACTTGTTTTTCAAATCTCACATGAGCTCCTGAAGATTCAAGTTTGTTTTTAATTCTTCAGAGCATGAAATTCCCCTGTTTACATGGAAAGCAAACAGGTTTTGAACAGTGGCTTTTAGAATTTTGTCTAAATCAAAAATAGTAGTAACTACTTTCAAAATGAAAACAAGGAACTTTCCCACTGTCCTAACTCTTTGTGCTTTTGTCCTTCACAATAGTTTAGGCTACAAATGGCATCTAACAGGTCTCTGAACACTCCCACTCCAATCTCAAATCAACTATGTTTAGTATCACTTCATTAGACTTTACAGTCAATACCACCATTACAGACTTGATTAAATGAACTCCACTGGGTTCTATAACATTAATTATAGCTGCACAACTCCTGCAGCCATCAGAGAACATTTATTATGCATGACTCCATCCACAGAAGGAGAAATGACTATTTGGGTGATGTCTTTTCAGAAGAGATCTGTAGAGTCTTTTTGATCTCTACAAATATAGACTATTAGAGGAATACACGTCTGATCACATAAAACTTTATGGGATCATTTAACCCCTCAAATATAAGAACACCAAAAGAAATGTGGTCTAGTGTTAGTGAGCCCAGTTTAGGATTTACATCCTACTTCAGCTGTGCCCCATTCCATAGTACATATAAGCTGCTCCAGAATTAACCATTATTCACTCAATAAATGTTTATTAAGTAGCAGTTATATCTCCTACTTTGAATGAGGGCTGTATAATACCCAAAGATAATGAGTCCCAATATCAAAAAGTTTATATAGGCTATAATATCAACCATGTGCAATAACATGAAGTTTACAGTGTCTACGATAAAACAAAAAATTTGGATTCAGAAATAAAGTCGTTCTTAAACCCTAACATTACCTTTTGGCTCTTATTGCTTCCCACATAGGAATAGTTCATGGTTACATCCAATTCTGGGGTACGTGGGTTCATGGAACAAGGGGCCTGGGGTTAGCGGATATTTGAATCTGCCCAAAACATTCACGGAGACATTTGGTTCATGATGTGTTAAATAAAATAAACATTTAACTTGTTAAAATTTTACTTATGCTAGGCTACCACGGCCAGAAGTGTTATAATTGGCAATGCAGCCATAACGCCGTTACAAGTATTGGACCAAAAATCATGATAGTACTTTTGTGTGTTAATCCTGCAAACCAAAAGTATAAATAAACATTATGGGCTATTGGAACCCAGGGATGTTTGCTAAACATGGATGTTTTGGTCAAGACCAAATGTCCTGCCGTGGTAGATTCCACAGTAGTGGCCTCCACATGATTAATTCCTTCTGAATTGAGTTTTTCTGCTTGTAGAAATGTTCTTAAATAGAAGAGAAGTTAGAAGCAAAGAAGTTCATTGAGAGGAGCCAAAATACCATGAATGAAATAAATATGTAGTTAGAAAACAGTTGGGTTAAAACTATGTTTGTGTCTATACAGTTAGGTACACCTGGATCATGCAGGCATGATTCTTGGTTTAATCAACACTATGCCCTCACTAGGGATTTGTGACCCAAACCAAGGGTATGAGAACCAGAGATTTGGTTCTCCTTTTGACCCCTCCCATCTTCTTACAGGTCACACTCTTCTGTCTTGACCATGGTGCCCTCTTCTTAGATCAGGCTGGCCGCTGCCTCACTAGCTATGAGGAGTGAGACCTTCTGACTTACTTAATAGTTTATAAGATCCTTAACTGCAAAAATGCCATCACTACTGCCAATATTGCTTGTCTTTTCCCTTATCAATTACTCTTTTTCATTAAAGATGCTTTCCAAATACATTGCCAAAACTCTGACTCTAAGCAGATCATTTTATTTCCCTGAGAAAAAAAACAATTTCCTCTCCTTTCTGTAGGAAAAGCCGTACATATCTGACACAAGATTTTGAAAGTCTTATGGCTTTTAACCCAGAAAGATGCAGTCCTTTCATTTTTCATGTCAAAAATCCCTGACAATGACATGGCAGTGATCACTCTGGGGTTGCAGTAATTGGTTTGAGGCCAGCAGAGAAAAACATTACCACTTTTCTGCTCATCATACATGGATCACATTAACTTTCATGGAATTGGCTTCCAACTAGGCTGACCAGATACATTGTTTTAAACAAGACAGAAAACAACAGTACTGTGTCATTCCAAATGGCAAGTACGGTCAGTCTAGTCTCACTGGGCTAAATTCAAGGTGTCAGTAGGCTTACTATATGTATTGTTTGAAATGGGACAGGACCATTGTTTTCTGTCCTGTTTAAAACAATATATCTGGTCACCCTACATCCAGTGCCACTAGCAACTTGATCCATAGCATTCAAGGAGTTCAAGGATGAATTTATGGGTAAAATGAAAACAGCTGGTTTCTCTTTTCAAAATGTTGCTGACAAAGTTTCTATGCTTAACCAATCTTTGGTCAAGTTCCTGAACCTTCTCCCAGGCCCATCTGTGTACTTCCTTATAAAATCTAGTTTTAGTAAAAACCCTGCTAAGTCAGTTTAGCAAGAACCCCTCACCTTCAGTATCTGATCACCCTCATATCTGATTGGTTTCCTCATCCTCTACCACCCCCAGGTTATGTCTGAACACCTTAGCATCTCTTCAGCAAGAATCCTGTTAGATATGTTTAGCCAGAACGCCCTCTTTACCTGTGATGTTTCTCTCCTCTTAGTAATTTTCCATCCACTGACACACACACACACACACTCTCTGTTCCTTGCTTAAAAAGTCCCACTTGCCCATGTTGTATTTGGAGTTGAGCCCAATCTCTCTCCCACTACAAAATCCCATTGCAATGGTTCCTATACCTATTAAGATAGTCTTGAATAAAAATTGCCTTATCATCTTTAACAAGTGTCATGAATATTTTTCTTTAACACTAGCCAAAGGGCAAAGGAAATTTCCTCTACTCAATTCTGTGCTCAGCTGAACAAATCACAAAAGGTTTCAGACATACTCTATTTCTGTTCCCTCATTTAGGCATATGACTTTTTTCCCCCAAGAGATTCCTTACACATTAAACACAATGTTATTTTAAACAAATGTATTAGAATAGTCAGGCTCTTCAAAGAAGAACATGTGCTTATTCTGCATTTTTTTCTCCTGCAGAGAGGCTCGTCTCTCTGTAGCCTCACTGTGAAGATCTCTTTAGAAGTACCCTTTTTAGAATGAGCTTCTGATGTGTCATCATCAATACCTCATCCCATGTGTCAGACACCATCTGTGCATTTGCCAATGGAGAGATTCCCAAAGCTGGCACTTCAAGGGGAATGTGCAGCCCCCCTCCGAGATTCACTATGAGTTATAGTGACCACAGGCATCCTTCAAACCAAGTGACCTAGAGTCTGCAACACAGAAAGCAGTGTCTGCTACAGGCAGCACAGCCCACTGGCACCTGATCTGCTATGGCTGTTCATAGAACGTCTTTTTATTCAACTATGTGCTTTCCTCTAGTGACATCTGATTATATGTAAATCTAGGCAAGAAAAAGGCAACACGATTATAATGAGCAGCAAGTCTTTTACCCCAGTGTTTTCAAAATTTGCCTGATGAAAAACTTATTTAGGGGGAGTCCATTAAGAATATGGAATTCAAAGCCAAACTTGAGACCCACTGAATCACAATCTACAAGGGGGAGTCTGATGATTGGTTATTTTTATCAAAGTTCTCCAGTGAGTCTTAAGTTCAAGCAAGAATGAAAAACATTATTTTAGCCAATCAGCAGGCAGTCAACATGAACGAATCATTGAATATTGAACAAACTCCAAACCCCTCTAGCCCAGCAGAAGGCCTACTACCATCTGACACTAGCCTACTGTCTACTACTCATCTCACCTTTTTCCCCTTTTGCATGTCATGGCACTTACAATGTTGTATTAGAATTCATCTGTTTATATTTCCCTCCCATATAAACTGTGAGCATTTATCTCAGTATCTCCATGTCCGTTACATTGCCTGGCATACAGGAGGTTTTCACAGCAAATTCATCTCTTGATGATCACAAATTTTTCAATTTGCAGCATTCTTAGTGTATTGGCTACAAAACAAGATAAATGGTAGTGACACAAGTGTTCGTTCTCTGTATCCCTATAACCTGGTTTCAGTTTTCTCCCAAAGGATGAAGCTCCCTGACACTGAAGTTTCAAGTTCCTGATCCAAATCTTGCCTCACTCTTGTTTTTTATTATTATTATTGGTAGTTTTTAAAAATTGGATATTTGGGGAGTGGGGAGTTTCCTTGTTATCTGTCAGGTAGAGTAAAATTACTAGCTCATTTGAGTGTGTATCTACGTAAGTGACCGTGTGCGAGGTATGCAGAAAATCTACAACGTTTCCCTGGCATTCTGGTAAGTTCTCTGAGCAATGACCAGCCCTGATCATTTGGTGATGCTATCTGAAATTTGATTGAGTAGGTCATTTACGCTTATCTGGTTTTGTTTGTTTACGTACTCTGAAAGGTTAACCAGGATCAAACTCTCTGAGTCAAATCCCTTTAATAATTTAGAATGTTCAATTTAGTACCAGCTTACATTTTGTGTGAGAGTTTTGTTTTCCCTCCTAATGACACAATTTAGTTTTCAGAGGAACTGAGGGATCACAGGCTTCCTTTACTTCTCTGCTGTCACATACCTTACTAGAATCCTCAGCATTAGTAAGCAGAAGCTAATTTTCTAAATACATTTGCCTTTGCTTTCTGGTTCGTAGGTGCTGAAATTCACCATACTACATTTGAGGTACACCCTAGTTTCTTGGGGAAACTTTGTTAGCCCTTTGATTTAAATGTTAGTAATAATATTAGGCTATCTCTATGTGATGAGCACTGTGCCAAATGATGGAACGATAAATGGCAGCTACTATAATTCTTCCACCCAAAAAGCACAAAATGAGGCCCACAGAATTAAACTCACATGGAATAAAAAATTTAGAGACAAGCAAAGCCAAGTTAATATGCTAAACAGCCCTCTCTGTGAATCAGACACAGCTTTATGAGTTTACAAATGAAGTTTTCAGGTAGATGCAGGCACAGCCAGATGAAGAGCATAGAGGCTGGAACTTCGTAAGAAGATACTATTGCAGGACTGCACACTAACTAGGAAATGAACAGTAAAATCCCTAAGTCCTTGCTGCTAGAGGGAAGGTTAGTTAGTCACCTAGGAAGCCTTCGTGATCAAAAATAAGTTTTTACAATGGAGTTAGGAGAGTCAGTCAAAAGGACATTTCCCTCCCCCCAACACCTTTTTAGTCATATGTTGTTTAGTACATGCTGAGCACTAAACTAAGCAGTCATCATACATTATCTCATTTTGCCCAAATAAAAACCATTTTGAGCAAGATATTCATGTCCCCATTTATAGATGAAGAAACTGAGCACCTAAGAGGTGAAGTAAGTCATCAAGGTCCTCACATTAGCAAATGACAGAGCTAAGCATATAAATCCAGATCTCTCTTTACGAAATCTATTCTCTTCACTACTATGCTAGGCTTCTAGGGTTAAAGCAAGCAGTTGGCATTCTGTAAAACATATTTGAGAAACTTATCTTCTTAGAACCCAATTTAAGTATTTTGGCTGATCTCTGGACCTTTTAAGATACAATGAATAAGAACTCTGTAATTAGAGACACGACAGTAAGACCTGGAGAGGCATAGACCTGAGCAGCATACGGCTGAATTCTCAATTATAATCAAGCTTCTAGGCCCAGTTGGCCCAGTTGGAAAATCCAGGTAAGCAGCACATCTTTTTAAATGCCTCTTAGCAAGGTTTATTTCTACCTGGGTGCTAAATACGACAGTGACACACATTCCCCCAACACAATAGTCATGTTGCATGAAAGTGGAGTAATTCTGGGAAAGCAGGCTGAGCAGTAGCTGTTTGTGCATCACTCTCACAAAGACCCTGCTTTTTGGGCTTCAATTTTCCTTTAACCTTATGATGTTTGCCATGGCTTTATGACAAGAGATTTTTAACTTTATATCTTAAGCACTTTTGCTCTAGGGGAATTTTCTTATCCATTTTTGCATCCTTCTTCTAAGAGTTGGTGATGCATCTGTGTAGAAATTGAATTCAAGCAATCAGGAATATCTATAAACAGTTACTTATAAGCAACATAGAGTTGATCCATTTTTATAAGAATTAGCCCTTTACTAAAATAGCTGTGATATATTTTTTAAAACCACATAGTGTTTATGAAGCCAGTCCTACACAAAACCATTGGCAGAGTTTAGTCCCCATTGCAGAGTATTAACTGTTACTGGTTGCAGCTGACTCTGATTTTATTCTGGTCCCCAAATTAGAGGTTTCTTTCTCACCTCTTTCAGTTCCTGTCATAGGGTCAGCTGCCTCATAAGGGAGAGGTGGGGCTTCAGAACTCCCAGCCAACCCTACAGCAAAGAATGTTACAACCACTTTATATAGGCTAAGCTCAACCTGATGACTACCCCTTCCCAAAAATATGCCAATACAAAATTCTCAGAGTTTTTGTTTTTCTTCTCTTTGTGGCACAAGCCCAAAATATGAACAAAAGTCCCTTTCCTAAACACAATAGATAGACTGCTTCCTGTACTGGTGTTGGCATTTCTGTGATCCAACTCAACTACAGAATCAGAGATATCCATTCGATAAAATCCACTCATTCTGCTCCTGCTCTGTGGGGCAGTGTTCATGGTGATGAAAATACAAAAGAGAACACAACCAAGTCCCTACCCATGAGGAGCTTGCATTCTAATAAAGAGATTAAAAAACAAACATAGCGGGGGTTCCCTGGCGGTGTAGTGGCTAGGCTTTGGCACTCTCAACACCGAACCTAGGTTCGATTCCCAGCCAGGGAACCAAAAAAAAACCAAACATGTACTTTGTCAGATGATGATACATACTATGAGAATGAAGCAGGGTATGAAGACCAGGTAGTAGGAAGTAGAGCAAAAAGGGGAGTTGTACTGCTTTAAAAGGGTGATCAGGAAAGGGTCACTGATAATGGAACATTTGAGCAGAGACCTAAAGGAAACAGAGAGAAACTCAGAGGCAGGAGCATGCCTAACAATTCAGAGGCATAGCAGGGGAACTGGTATGGTCAAAGCAGAGTGAACAAGGAGAGTTATGGCTACAGCAGAAGTCCAAGAGGAAGTGGAGTTCTTGCCCGTCCTATATGAGCATAAAAATATTTAAACAAGACAGTAGAAATTTTACTGACTTTTAAGTTGAATTTGAATTGTGAGCAGGTAACTAAAATTTAATGACCAAGTCATAAGGAATGAAAGACCTCAAACTGGCTAGATTAATATCTGGGAGTGAAGTGATGAAGAGCTACGTGGTACATTTAGAAAAAAAAAACAGTTAGGTCAAGCTTGTCCAACCTGGAGCACATGGGCCTCCTGCAGCCCAGGATGTCTTTGAATGCAGCCCAACACAAACTTGTAAACTTTCTTAAATCATTACAAAAATTATGCACAAACCTTTTCATAGCTCATCGGCTATCATTAGTGTTAGTGTATTTTATGTGTGGCCTAAGACATTTCTTCTTCCAATGTGGCCCAGGGAAGCCAAAAAATTGGACACTCCTGAGTTAGGCCGTAAGTAAATATCTAGGTTAACAACCACTTATGAAGCATTTACTTTGTGTCATATTCTGTGCCAACTACCAAAAAAATCCAGTAAACACCACATTCTTTTCTTATAGGGTTTAGAACTGCCTACCTGAAAAGTGTAAAATTCCACATTACTGATCCTTTTTTGGTCTGAAGGAGATAACGTTTATAATGGACTGTGTGGTAAAATGAGAAGAAACAAGATTTTAAAATACTTCCGGTTTTAAGCCCAAGCTCTGAAATAAGCATAAAATGTACTCAGTAAGTGATAGTTAGACAGTCAATAGGTTCTCAAAACATGATAGTAATATTTCATTATTTTAAACAAGAGTGAAACATTTGACTTTCCAAATGTTTTTTTTTTAGCTACCAGATACATCTAACTTGAAATGTATTCACAGACTTTTATTAACTACTTCTTGCCAATTAACTCAGAAAAAAAAATAGTGTGCATTTTAGATATCTATGACTGCAAATGAAACTATCCTAAAACTTAGTGCCTTAAAAAAATAATTCATTGTCGTCTCTCACCTTGTGTCTGTCATCTGGGCTCAGCTGGGACCATCCTCACTTGGAATCTCTCATGCAGTTGCAGTCAGCGGCTGGGACTGAGTCATCTGAAGACTTGACTGGGCTGAACATTCAAGATGCTCACTCATGTACCTGGCAGCTACTGTTGGCTGTTGTGTTAGAACTCAGCCAGAGCTGTCAACTATAGCTCCTATGGATCACCTCTACAAGTCAGTTCTGAGGGGGAGTGTTCCAAGTGTGTGTGTTTTAAGAATTCCAAGCAGAAGCTGAAAGCCTTCTTATGAGTGAGCTTCAGAAGTCCCAGTCACTTCTGCTACATTATATTGGTCCACATTCAAAGAGAAGGGAGGGGGGACTCCACCTCATGATACGTAAAGGAAGTGGTAACAGTGGAGACTATGTCCTGCTACACAGTACTTGAAAATTACAGGTAGAGCTAGTGTCCTTTATCATGGAACATTCTTAAATACCACCTTTAAATAAAGCTTTTGCTTTAATTTCAGAAACCTTAGAATTTATGTGTAATTTCTTTTGTCCAGAGTATCTTACAGAGAGTAAGCATTCAATTAACCACACTCCACACCTATGCATCCCTACCCTTATAGGTTTTGTAAGTCTACAAGAAATTGTTGACCATGTAGGCTCTTTAATTTCTCACACTGAGTTAGAACTTTTGTCCAGCCATGTCGTACCTCTTAACAGAGAGACAGCAGAAAAAATAATAATGGTGGCCACTTGTCAATAACTTTACTTTTCAGAAAGCATATTTATACTCGTCAATTCACTTGACTTTCACAACTACCCACATGAGGTCAAGAAAAACAATATTACCAACATGTTTAGCCAAAGGATAAATCTCAGACAACTGAATGGCTTGCCCAACACATGGCTAGTAAATAGAGGAGCTACAACTTGAAAACATCCTTACCGCTAAATCATACCATTTTCCTAGAAGATATCTTGGCAGAGTAATTGATTACCTTCTATGGCATCAATAATAGTAATAACTAACACTTATTGAATGTTTATATGTCAGGGGTGACACTAAGTACTTTGTATATAATACTAATTCATCTAATCCTCACAACCACTCCATAAAATTTAAGGTAGCTTTATCCCTGTTTTGAATCAGAGAAGCTAAATTCACATGATTAGAAAGTGGCAGAGGCAGCATTTTAATTCAGACAGCCTGGGTTAGTGCCTGTACTTCTAACCATCACATTTTGCAGACATACTAGTATTGTTGCAATACCTCAAAACATGTTTAACATCTCCTAAATTCACTATGAAGCTGATATTCAAGCCTTATTTGAACCTGTCTTGAAACTCTTTATATTTTCACTGGATACTTATGTCTTCTGATAAGACTTAATAAAAGTTTGACGTTGCTTAGGAAAACTACAAATTGGTTTCATTCTCATGTGGGTAGAAAATTTGTTTTGTTTCATGGCTATATGTGCTCTTGACCTTGGATAGCTCTCATAAATGTGGGCTTCTCTTCAGAAGGGAAAGTTTAAACAAGAGAATGGAGAGGTCAACACAGCTCACCTCTGTCAGTCACTTAGCATCTCTGAGGCTCTTTTCATTCACATAAAACTGTGAAGTAGAAAAAGATGCTCTCAGATGCCTCTTCTAACGCTAAGGTCTGTGATTATGCCCCAAAGTGCCACAAGGGATACAACCACCAAATGGCTAATTTTAAGGGCATCTTTTTATAATTAAATGTAGAATTCCCTTTCTAAGTAGTTGGTATGCCCTTGTACACTGGCAGGAAGAGCCACGCTTAAAGATTTAGAGCAGCGGTTCTCAAACTTGTGGGTTGTGACCCCTTCGGGGGTCGAACGACCCTTTCACAGGGGTGGCCTAAGACCATCGGAAAACAAATACCAGATATTTACATTACGATTCATAACTAGCAAAATTACAGTTATGAAGTAGCAACGAAAATAATTTTATGGGGGTCACCACAGCATGAGGAACTGTATTAAAGGGTCACGGCATTAGGAAGGTTGAGAACCACTGTTAGAGTATACTAACACTTTGCTAGCACCATTTTATATTAGGCCTCTAATGTAGATAACAAAAGTGTTTGTGTCCAAGGAAAAATAATTGAGAAAATAGTACCGCTTTTCATGACATCCTGGGAAAGTTCTCTTCCATTGTTTAGCCTAAGAGGATGTGTGGTATAAAGGAAGTATTGAGCTGACAATCAAAGCCTTCATTCAGGTCTCTATTCACAATGCCCATGACCTTGGACAGGCCACTCTCAAGCTTGTTTCTTCATCTGTAAAATAAGAATCCTGAGGTGAGGTGATCTTACAATCCTGTTCAGTTTTAAATTCTACATTTAAACATGTGCTGATAGTCAGAATTTGAAGATAAGAATATAAATGATAAAGCACCCTATTTTCTTTGTAATTTATATGCTATTTTGTGCTGCAGAGTTGTGAATACATTTGACATAAGTTGAATAGATATTAGTATTGCTACATAAAAAGCCTTCCACATTTCCTAGGAATTAGAAGGTAGGAAAGAAAACAAATCAAAGTATCTTCTAACTTATTACCCGTTACTTTAAAAGGTCCTGACTTTCTTAAAAAGGAAAAAAGATATAGCAAAATATACTCTAAAAATGAGCTGGTTATACCAGTTCTTGGTTTAGAAAGTATTTTGTTCTTATTCAAAGGCAAACTTGTATAGTAGATAAGATATCCTCAAGTCTAATAATGTTGTAATTTTAAGTACTTATTTAAAATGTTGCTCCTTGGATGAACTTTTGCAATCTGTCCATGCAGTGATAAGAGAGTCATTTCCTAAATGAGTTCATTTTCATTATTATTATCCGTGGCAGGTGCACAAAATGATGTGCAGTGAAATGAACAGGATCAGCAAACACCTCCTATGACATCGAGGCTGATTTTCCCTTGAGGTCCCCTTGTATCCTGCTGACATACAGCAATCTTTCTTTCATTCTCCCCAAGGGTCACAAAATCAATTTGTTGCCAAGAACCTTGAAGATCTTGTTCTTAATTTTTAGGATTATGATGACATCATCTTTCTGACCAGGAACCCTCATGTTCTATAGCTCCCTTTTGATTTTTGTTTCTTATTTACAACTCCTGAACCTAACTTCCTGAGATCTTACCTGGAAATCATACAAATATAAGTGGTATCTAATATCTCCCTATTATAACTACATAATAAAGGCGAAATAATATAATGAGTGTTATTAAAACAATTATGTAATGTATACAGTTCTTGATTTTATGTCTGTGTTAGTCATTCCCACACCTAAAACAATGATAAAAATTCCAAATTTGAAAAACAGGTGCATTAACTTAATTTACTAACTCAAATTATACAATTCAGTAATGAGCACTTGATATAGAGTTTAACTATTACACTCCAAAATTTTTACATAAAAATTAATTGCTTGATTTTATGACTAAATGCAAGGAGATGAAAGGCAGTGCTGTTTGTCACTTGGCCTTATGAAAAAAGAAACTCTTGACTATAGGATGCCAGATTTTTTTCACTAACTACATTTGATTTAAATTTTATATTTCATTTCTGTTCTATAATTTATGATAAATCTATAAATAAGCTTATATCTTGTCGCTTCTTGAAGGCAAAATCATGTCCTATAATTTTTAGAATCCTGTTAAATTTAAAACAACCAAAACAACTTTTTCAATAGGAATTTCACAAATATCTATGAGTTAGAAAACAAGAACTCCGCCTTAAATAGGCTAAAAATGGAGTGAGAACTTCATTCACGGCTCATTTTAATATCAAAGTTTGGCACTGTTCCTATTACAATTTGGCACTATGACGTACTATAGCTTTTCAACTAATATATACATAAGTCAAGATTTCACTTCATCCAAGTATCTTACATTAACAATTCTTAGAAGGGAATCTTGCTTAGGGGAAAAATATAAAAGATTTTTGAGATCCTTGTTTAAGAATCTGTCAATATAAAGAAATAATATTATGTGTTTCTGTTTGTGTTTTGAAGATATTGAAAAAGATTTCTTTAATTGTCCCCACCTCAGGACATCACATCTCACCTTCCCCCACAATTAGAAGCTGGACTTAAGCAAAGAGTGAAGATGAAGGTAGAAAGCAAGAACCAGTAAGTAAATCCTGAAATGAGAGTTTCTGATAAAAGAGGAATTCAATCACAAAGCTGCAAAGCAAGAGGGAGTCCAACCAAGAATGGTCCATTATGGCGGCAGCAAACAAATAAACCTGGTCAAAACCGAGGAATATTAAAAGCCTCACAAGGTACAACTTGAGGAGCGTTCCTAAGGCCGCACAGTATCGTGGCTTCAGCTGCTTTTCATTCCCTTGGGAGGTAGTTTCTAGCCATGGTGTTTCTTATAGATATCAAAAGGAGTTTTACACTATCAGAAATATTATAGCAATGGAGAGTCCCTGTATTTTCCTCTATTGTCTATTGTGTCTCTTTTATTTCTTTTGGGGAGATCAGACCTTCTGCATGCAAAGCAGTAGCAAACTGTGGCTGTTTACGTATTGAGTAAATGGGATGCAAATAGGTACAATGATACGTTACAATTGGTTTCTTTCTTACAAAAATTCAAGCTCCCTCTCATGTGTTTATTCATCAGGGAATCTGTAGTATCTTCATATAAGCGGCTTCTGGTTTTGAGATTTAAAAATAAATTAAGCTTACTTTCAAGTACTCTTGTCCTTTCGAGAATGGCTTTAGCTCAAAAATCAATTTGAATGGATATGAAGATATTTTTACTTCTCCATGAACCCATTTATTTAAATGCCCTACCTACATTCCATGGTAATAAAAGAACTTTCACCAGGTTTGACACCCAATTTATCAGAACGTTTTCCATCATTAAGAAAATGGCTCTCTAAAGCTATCTTTACCCACCAGCAATTAGAAAAATTTAAGATTTATGAAACAAAGCTTAAAAACTGGGGAAATATGAATCAAGGTTTGAACTCTACAAAACCAAAACTCCAGACAAGGTCCTGGCATCTAACCTAGGAAACATTCAGTTTTTATTCATAGATTACCAAAAAGAAAAAAACAAAAGCAAGAAACAAAGCACAAAACACCACCACTAATACAACTTCTCGTTTTTCTCATTTAAGCTCCTAAATTTTTCAGCTCGCCAGAATGGTTAACCAGATGTTTGAATACCATTGTTTAAAAAGGAAAGGAAAGGAAAGTTTTTCTGAAACCATTCTTAATAGGATCTCATGTTTTAAAATGAACTCAGCTCAATCAGTTTATATTTTCCATAAATTTCCTAGCTAGTCTTTTGTACTAAACTTGCCAATTTAAACTTAACTCACTTAGGTTTGGGAAGCTTTTGGTGGGGTGTATACCATTATAAGCAAACATACATAAAAGTTTACATATATTTATGATAGATAATTTTATTTATAAGAATTTTACTTTTGTGGAAACACTGGTTCAAGCATTTATTGCTATTTTAGATTTAAGAATTTTGCATAATCAATCTGAAATTTTAAAAAGTAAAGCAAGTTCAGGATCCATTTTATCCCACAAAAGTACTGCATTGTGTACAGATGGACTTAATTTAATGGAAATATACTTAACAGAATT
Source organism: Lyroderma lyra (assembly GCA_004026885.1). Lineage (NCBI taxonomy): Eukaryota > Metazoa > Chordata > Mammalia > Chiroptera > Megadermatidae > Lyroderma > Lyroderma lyra. The sequence continues at coordinate 89,014 of PVJL010004196.1, forward strand.
ATAGCTTAAGCAATTTAAGATGAAGTCACAAATCCCTACACAGCCTACATGATGGTGGGCTAGGATAATTAAAAGGGTAGACACCGAGGCTTTGAGCACTTGGATGGGATGGAGGAGAGACTTAATGACTTCACAATGAAAGTGTCCTGAAATCTCTATTTCTGTCAATGGGTGATTTGTTTTTATCTCAGAACCCAAACAGAAATTTATTCTTCCCACCAAAAAAGGCAAAATAAAGCTCCCAGAGCCTAGCGACAGTTCATATGTAAAACATAAGAGGGCAGAACTCTGAGCCCCAAATATAAGATAGCAGAGTACATCACCAAGCAAATGCCCAGCAAGCCAGTGTCTGGGTATTAAAATTCCAATGAAAGTAATGTTGCATCCACTATAATAGAGGAATGAAACTTTCTTAACTATACCATGAAAAGAATCAGTTCTAGGCAGAGGCAAGGTCCTACGTAAAGATCCCCTGGTCAACACAGGATGATTCAAATTGATCACTGTAATTAATTAGGATGTGTATTTTCCTTTAGCCCAGAGACTGTGATATTTCCATTTGTACATCCTTCATGATACTTACAGCTTTATGATCTCTACAGGGAATATTCAATATGGACATATATTTAGCAGTTGGATTGCTGTTGTTCTCAATTATCTTTTTCCAAGTGAATGCAATTCTTTTAGTTTCAATACATTCTAGGATTTCTTGTCAACTTAATCTTCATAGAAAAAAAACAGATTTCAGGTGTGGCTTATCAGGTGTACAGATATAGGTACCTGGGCCAACATGGATCAATAACTTTAGTAGAGTGGGTCTGTGGACATTGTTGTTCTCAACTTTATTATGGGTTTATTTTACTGATGACTGCTACTCTTCTTATGAATGCTAATATACCATATCCTATTCATTGGTAAAGGGAAAATGATACATTTTACTTGTGTCATTTCTTTCTCTCCAGGAATCATTAGCAATAATTTTACTATATTTGACATGCTAGTAATACTTAACAAGGAAAAAAGTGGCCTGCACTGTAATAAACTGATCCAGTCCCTAGCTTGGTTTACCTTTTTCAGTTCTTAGATTGTGGCACCACCATAAAAGCATGCAAGAAGTTGGCTTTGTGTGTACGTGTATGTGTGTACACACACAAGCACACTCTTTTCTGTACAACTGAAACTACTATTCTATATCTTTAAATATAAATGACACGGAAATAGCATTTTTATTTAGAACTATGAAGCAGACATATGAATTGTAATATTTAACATGAAGTGGAATCAGTCATATAGTTGGAGGCCTACCAGGCCCCTGAGAGTTGTGTGAAATATGATAGTTCATAAATAATGCATGAATCAAAAAAATTTGGATATTTGAAAGCAAATAATCTCGGGCCCCAGAAAACCCACTCTGAAATTCAATCTTCATACCTGGAGAATTCAGCCTGTCACTTGCAACTGGCAAAGAAAGTCAGAGCATTTTGCTAATAATCTTTTATTGCTTTGAGTTTCCCAAGAAAGCTATTAATCAAGGTAAACACAAGTTGTGATATCAAACTCTCTTCTATGGAAAGTTTCCCTTTTCTTGGATGAATGCCAGTGTATTTGTTGAAGGAATGATTAATTTTGTGGATTTTTTCATTACTGTAGTCTTATGCTGCTGCTACCTGCTTTAGCTTTGAACTTTTCATAAAGGAACTGACACTAAAAGTTATTAGAAGTTTTCCTCAGAAGTTAAAAATTCATTCTACAAAGGAAGAAATAGGCAAGTGCCTAAATCCAATATTAATCAAAGATGTTAACTCTTTAGAAGCTAATTTTTATGTGACTTTCAAGAACCGATTAATCATGAATGCATCAAGAGGTGGCTGGGTTTTGAGTTTCAAAGATCTACAAGATATTTATTTTTGCAGCAATGAGACCATCTGCAACCTTTGAAACTGTTATAAACCAAAGGGGGCTCTGGTATTTCTATAAAGGAGGGCTTCGGGCAGCAGTCTGTTGGAATGAAATACTAGAAATTCTTTTGATGATACATTTTATAGCAAACACATTCTTTTTTTCCTTGAATTGCATAGTTACTTGGTATTGGTTGGGAGAGGCAGAGATTGATAGAGATTATGAGAAATTTAAAATTCCCCATCCCCTTGGCATCTCCATGAAGCGTCCTGGTTCATTTTCTACAATGCAAGGTGCAAGCATTGCCAGTGTATCACACTTTATACCTGAGCCTCACAAACTTCTGGTCCTCACATGACTGCATAAGCCACACAAAACCACCTTAAATGCAGGGCCAGGAGCATGGTTGCTAGTGCTGGGCAATCTGATTTGAATGCTGACTCCAGGACTTATGAGCCATGTGACACTGGGCCAGTTAATTGACTTTCTTATTGCTCAAGTTTCTCATGTATAGAATAAGGGAAATTTACAGTATCCTCCTCATTGGGTTGTTGTAAAGATTAAGTGAATGTCTGATAAATAATAAGCACTATATAAAATGTTAGCTAGTATTTTCTTACATGATGGGAAGAAGTCCAAGCCTGAGGCTTCATGTTCCCAACAAAACAAAATCCATGGGGTGCATGATGGCATAATGTGAGAAGAATTTTGTCTTGACGTTAATGATTCTTTGCGTTAATCATTCCAAAGAGAAATAATAAATAGCCACCAAGGAACATCTCATAAAACAGAGGCTAAAATCCAATGCGCATTATACATGGTGAGAAGACAAAATACAGTACATCTTGTCTAATTCTATAAACCTAATATACAATGGAAATTATTCGCATAAAGTTGGGTATGCAAGAGCAATGGTATCAAAATTAATGGGCTCCAGTTTACTTTTGTGCCCTATACACTCACAAATATGCAAAAGTGACCTATAACTTTGAAATGAGCACAGAGTACAACAGCTATTAATAGAAATTGGGTTGTTTCATTAAGGGTCACATGCTGATGGGCCTCAGATAATATTGTATGTGTGACTATAGTAATAAGGGGAGTCAGGTAGAAGTAAAGCTGGGAACCACGACTAGGTATCTTAGAGCACCTAGAAGTAAAAAGCAAAGAATTGCAAAGGACAGAGGTCAAGAAATCTTGACTAAATTTGAGGAGGAGCCATGGCTGGAACATCTGAGTTTCTAGGATACAAATTCAGATTTCAGTGGTTCCCAGAGGAGGGCTGACCCCTGGCTAAGACACAAGCACTGCAAAGATATGTTCCAGGGTATTTGAGAGTCCTCATACAGGGGCAACTGCATTATTTACACAATAGCGTGCAGATACCCAAACATCCTGCTAACAAGTAAAACAATGATTGTGGGTTAACATCTAGAAATAGCTTGTAATCTCACCAGTAGCACCTGAAACCAATTTCCAAAATTTATATACTCCCAAACATCATGCTTTCGTTTTCCTAAATTATACCTTGGTGATTTTTTATTCCTTGAGCAAACGTATGAGCTTAATTTTTCCCTTGTTTTAGTTTATTGTATGTGTTCCTCAAAATTGGTAAGGGAAAGCAGGTGAGTTCTTGCTTTTACAGTTTTAGCAATTTCCCCCTCTTTCCCCTTCTAGCTAAACTGTCTGAAGTATGGTTGAATTAAAATACATGAAATAAACTGTAACTTAATCCTCATGGTCCCCAAATGTCTTCTGTATAGTGAGATCTATTTTTTATCAATTGAGCAGTATTGTCCTTTTATTTATTAAGTACTGACTACCCAGAGCTATAAAACTGAATAAAGATGTCAAAGTTCTACCCTGTAGTTTTATGATCTACTCATAAAAGTTGAACCATTTAGCTAAGTAAAAACTGGATGTACATACACTCCTAGTGACACAGCAAGAAAAATGTTCACAATGGCAATGGCCCAGAGTCAAGGTTGTGGTGGATTTTTAGTGAATCTCAGGCCCAAGGGGCCCCAGAGGTTGCTGGGAGACAGTTCAGGAGGAGCCATGGACAGCTGGCCATGCAGAGCAGCTCTCATGGGCTCATCTATACATTGCAGGGCAGCATACTCATTAACCCTGACCTACTCTACACCCAAACCTGATGCCACAGCCCTTTTCTCATAATTTGTTAGAGATATGGAGTACTCTGAAAACAAAAGCATTAGGAATAAGTGGGTTGTTCTGGGGGTCTGGTCTGACTGAGTTCTCTCAGCAGCGCTCTGCACTGTCCAAAATCCAAAACTTGCAGAAGAGAAGGAGATGCCTCTAAGGCACCAATGGAAGGAGCACGAGGAGATAGGAGTCCTCTCTTCATTCTCTGGCTAAAGAAATAAGAACTGACCTGCCCAAACAGCATGATGTCTGGTTTGGCTTCATAATCACCTAGTGTGTGTGTGTGCTGTGAGGGGTGGGAAAGTAGTGAATAAAGGAAAATGTGAAACAAGATTGGCCATTTGTTAATAATTTTTGAAACTGGAAGATAAATATAGTGAGATGTTTCACTTTTCCTCATTTTTTTGTATGCCTAAAGATATCCACAATAAAAAAAAATAAATAAAATAAAGAGAAAACTTCTTGGCTAGTTGTTAAAAATTGAGGATGAGATTCTTCTTATATATTATTTTCTTCTAATATTTTATATGACTTTCTGGTCACCAGCAGTTCCCCACAGAGTGTAGTACTCAGTATATAGACATTGATTGAATGAATGCTGGAGGGTTAGAGGTCAGAAACAGAATCAATAAACAGAGAAACCAAGGGGAGGCATGCACACAAGAGTGCACGTACGCACTTGCATGCACCTATGCACTGACGTACGCACTTGCATGCACCTACGCACCGAGACCAGAAATGAAAAATGGAGGAAAGCACAGGTTCTGCCTTCATGTAAATTATGCTGTTACTACCTGTCGTTTTCTCTTGATCTTGTTGACCATTTGCCCATGTGAGTAGGAGGGTTGCAGCAAGTAGGACCAAAGGAGATGGATATCGTTTATTTAGGAATAGGCTCTGGGAAAGAAATCACCCAGTTAGGCTTCTGCTTACAAGACTAAGAGAAGATTGGACTTCAGATCTGGCTCAGATCCCAGACCTATATTTTGTTCATTAGACTTTCCTTCCTCTACTGAACATGGGCCAACCTTTCTATTGATCCCCTCCCACATCACCTCAAGACTTATTTGGAGATAAGATGCATAAATCAGGGACAAGACAACAGGCTGGCTGGCAAACCTCCAATATTGCCTTGGATTCAAAAATTGTGAAAGTATATCTAACTAAGGGCTTATGTGAAAGAGCTGCTGTGAGAGTTACTCATTTAACATTTCTGAAGGTTTTTAAACACAAGGGGATTTAAATAAGAGAGCCACGTCTTTACTAACCCAATTGTGTTACAGGTTTATGATTTGTTCATTTGTTTTAGTGTGCTTTGAGAACAGAGTTGCTCTTGTTGCCTAATTTATATCTCTGCCCTTTTATACTGCAGAAGACCATAATAAAACACCTTTCTCCATAAAAGTTAGTGTAAAATCAAAAGAATAGCTCTACACTGAAGGCATTAGTTTCCAGGTGAAATTAAATGAGAAGCCTCAGATATCAGCAAAAGAAAAGAAAAAAGGATAGGAATTACCCAGAAGAAGATGGAGGTTGCCTTTATCTTGCAAATATATATTAAACATCTCTGAAGACATTGAAGAGGGATAACGTAAATTATATTTAAAATCTACAATGCAAATAGAAGTATCAAACAATACTTTTAACAAAATATGTAGAAAAAGAGACATAGATTGGTAGTACAGGCACTGTTTTCATTAGCTACGTGCCGGGCTCTGTTTGCTAAGTGTTTGCATGCACCTCATTTAATCTTCAGGAGAACTCTGGCAGTTAATATGTTATTATCTCCATTTTACCATTGACAAAGTTTCTCTGGCAGTGTTTAGCATCTATCCCAAGATAATACATAGTAGTTGGTAAAGTTGGAATTCAACTCCAGATATTAGAACTCCAAAAATCCACATTTTTCACCATTATACAACCCTGGCTCTTGTGCTCTAGGGCACATTGATCAAAAGAAAAAGGAGAGAGAAATCATCTCGAAAGGAAAGACCTAACAGGGAGAAGTAGGGGAAAGAGGAATCCCAGGAGTGGTTGCAGAGAGCAGGTGGGGGTACCTTGTAGGCTGGCTAAGTGAGTCAGCCTGCTGCCAGCACAAACTCAGCCAGGATTCAATGAAAGGTATGCCCTGGGCCCTCCGGAGATTGAAGGAAGGGCTAAAGCCAAAGAGTATTCCGAGGCTGTAATGAGGAAGTGGGGTGGAACCAAGAAAAAGAACCTGGAGACTTAAGGGAAATTGTACCAGATTTTAATAAAAACCAGACAGTATTTTAAATGTTGAAAACCCATTTAGTATTTTATATTCAATAAGCAATCACATTTGTTATTTACCTCAACTTTAGAGTTCAATTCAGCAAACTTTATTGAGTGCCTCTATACGAAAAGCACTGTCCTAGGTATAATGGAGTTACAAACATTTGACAAGAAAAAAAAATGAGACTTCCAAACTTGATAGAAAAACATAAACCTATATAAAATAACTTCAGCACAAGACAAAATGGGATACATTATATAACAGATGTTTAAAGTATTGTGAGAGTTTGAAATGGGGAGCATTAAATCCTCCTGGGACAATCGTGGGGGGGGGGGGTGGTAATTTAAACTGACACATAAAGGATGTGTAGAATTTCAGCAAGCATAAGAGAAGGCATCCTGAGTAAAGGGAATAATAGCTTCAGCAATGGCTTAGCATCAGTTGATTGAATGTCACATTTGGAAAAAAATGAATGGATAATTGTGACTGAGGACAGGTATATAGGGGCATAATTAAACGTTGTAAGAAAGGGGAAAAATCAAATTGTGGAGGGCTTTAAATGTCAGGTTGAGGAATTTGATCAATAGTGGGCTTTCCTTTAAGTTGAAATAAAGGTAGCACCAAGAGTCAATTGACTGAAATAACAGATTCCTACAAATACAGTTACTCTCCAAAGGTTATCCTTGAGACTCTGATGCCATCATGAGATCTGAAGATGTGCCTTCCTGATCACCCATATGGCCCTTCAGAATACTGATCAACTTTTCATCCCACTGACTCTTTACAGACTTCGCAGTGGGTGGACTCTTGGCTGAACTTGACAGGTTCCACTCCCTGCAGAGGAAATGTGACTGAATGGCCTGATGAGGAAGATCCAGACTGCATGATTGAACATCCCTGTATTATCTCCAGATTTGGGTTCACCCAGTCCTGGGGTATCCCAGCCCCCACCCAGTGTCACCCAGACTTACTCAATTGAGATTCTTCTTCCAGTAATGAACTGTTTTCTTCACATTGACTCTTCCCCTTCTATGAATATTCTCTCCTATACTATGAGTACCACCATCTTTCTTCTTTTCTTCTATGGATCTAATTAAGTTGTATCTGCTTTGTTTCCTAGAATGCAGTGGTTTCTTCTTGGCACACTTATCTCTCAATAACAGCAGCATTTTTCTAGTGTTTGCATCTTTGCCAAAGTTAGAAATACCTTTGAGAATGATAGCCAGGAAAAAAACTCCTGAAGTATGCAATAATGTGATGGAGTTTCCAAGAGTGAGAGAATATGGGTATCATAGAGATTGTGACATGAGAGATAGAAAATTGTATGCCAAAGGGACAGATCACCCCCACACACTCTCAGGAGGCAATGTAGAGTAGCCAAAATGTCAGTCAGAATATAGTTTGTTGGGGTCACAGGGATAGTATCGGGCCATCACCAAAGTCTTGGGCATCACTTTGCATAAAGAAGACCCTCACACAGAGAAGCAACCTTGGAATGCTTGGCAATCACTTACATGGATCACATGGACCTAGACAGAAAACCCGAGAAGAACTCAAGCCAGAAGTTAGCCCTCTCACAGTGCCTGGCATATAATAATCTTCCAATAAATAACTATTGCATAAATTAATAGTGTCCATTAGGTTTCCTATTATCTAAAGACCCTCCCCAAGGATCATGTCTGCTCCCCATCCCCAATGCTGTTTAAATGCTTCTGAAAGGAAGGAAAAGGGATGGGTTTACATGAAGAGAGAATATTGGGGGTCAAGAGGTGATATTTTAAATAGTTGTGGCCAAAGTCTCATATTTATAGATTGGACAGTTATACCATTACTTGGGCTAACCTTGAGTGTCAGATTCCTTACAGCAAAACCAGACAACTTTCTGATTGGCAATAACTAATAAAAATAGCTTTCTTAGCAGATGGGTTCCTCAGAACTCTTTAGAACCTCCGTATGTTGGTCCTGGTTCTCTAGGTAACCACCGAACATCTGAAACCTGAAAAGCTATCATGTCATCATTCCACCGATATTAGTTTTCCAAAGTTGATGTTATTACCACAAATTTGGTGGCTTAACACAACAGAAATTTATTGTGTTACAGTTCTGGAGACAAGATGTCCAAAACCAAGGTTTCAGCAGGTCCATGCTCCCTCTGAAGCCTCTGGGGAGGAATCCTTCCTTTTCCTCTTGTGGCTTCCGGTGGCTCCCAGAACTCCTTGACTGATGGCAGCAGAACTTTAATCTCATCTTCACATGGCTTCTTTCGTATGTGTATCTCTGTGTCTTCTCCCTTCCTCAAGTCATCGAACTTAGGGTCTACTCTAAATTCAAGAAGATTTCATCTCAAGGTCCTCAAGTAATTACATCTACAAAGGTCTTATGTTCCAAAAAGTTCACTTTCTGAGGATCTGAGTAGACATGAGTTGGGGGGCAGGGGGCATCATTCAACCTACTACATCACCAAACTGTACCACTCATTGCAATTGTAAATAAAATTTGAACTTATCCACCCCACAGTTTCTTTGGAAACCAATATACATTGTGTGTGTGTGTGTCTGTGTGTGTGTGTTTGTCTGTGTGTCTATGTGGCTAACAGGAATGACTGGTGTCTTAGTTCAGGCTCATAACAGAATACCACAGACTAGGAGCTAGAAGGTTGGGATCAGGGTGCTAGCATGGTCAGGTTCTGTTGAAGATTCTCTTCTGGATTCCAGATAGCCATTTTCTTGTTGTATCTTCATATGGTGGAGACAAGTAGAGAGCTATCTAGAGTCTGTTTTGTAAGAGCACTAATCCCATTCATGAGGGCTTCACCCTCATAACCTAATCACCTCCTAATACCATCATATTGGGAATTAAGATTTCAACATATGAATTTGGGGATGGGGGATACAAACATTCAGTATATAGCAATTGGTCAGAAGGAAAATAAAAGCCTAATTAGTATAAAGCACTGTGGGAACTTTCACAGTGTAGTATTTTCTACATCATCTACTTTTAATAAGATGATAAGAAAAATGAAATCACTCAGTTCAGGCTGTATGGAGGACACATGGCATTTAAATTCTTTAGCCCCTAGGCAGGTCCAAGTTTCTTTGCCAGGCAACCCTGAGCCAAATAGCTACAGCTGTCTGGAAATAAGATTATTTCTTCTAAAGGCCTTCTTAATTTAGATGAGAAAGCTCTTTAGCACATATACCTCAAGCAAACTTCATCCCTCACTTAGGTCTACAGAAATCTTCAGAATTACTCGTAGTAATGGAGAAGTCTAATACTATTCAAAGAAATTCATGTTCAACTGCAGAAATATCATTGTTTGACATAAAACTAACAAAAACACTTTTTCCATTCTTTGATTATTGTCATAAAAATATTACTTTAATAAACCTCTTTACCTTAGAAGCATAAAATGTGAAGGCTAAAAAATAGATTTAATTTTATTTGAAAATGACAAGAGATTTTGCAATCAACAAGGAAAACACAGGATTCCCAATAGAGAATAAATGAAGAAAACAGTCATTTTACAGAAGATGAAACACAAAAATTCAGCCTATAAGGAGAAAAATTATTAAAAACACATTTGTTTAAAAATGTAAATTAAAGCAATAATGGGATATCACTCTACACCCACTGAATTGGCAAAAAGTAGAGAGCTAGATAATGCTGACTTGGCAGGAACATAGGAGTCTTCATCACTGCTAGTGGGAATGTAGTGGGAAGGCTTCTGCATAAGAATATACCAAAATATACAATTTTTCATGTATGCCTTATTAATCCTTCTCCTGATTATATATGCTTTGCAAAATTATATACATCCATAAGGAGACAAATTCAAGAATGTTTACCACTTCTAGAGTGGAAAATCAAAGGCAATCTAGGTGTCTGTCCAAAACTGAGGAGTGAGGGAGTTCCCTGATGGTGTAGTGGCTTAAGGTTTCGGTGTTGGCACTGTCAGCGCTGCGGCCTGGGTTCGATTCCCAGTCAGGGAGCTACCCACATACCAAAAAGAAAAAAAAAAAAAAGTGTTCAAAACTGAGGAGTGAACAGATCAAATGTAATACTCGTAGATGTGCCCCATGGAGGACTGTGTAGCACTTGAAGGCCATGGTTGGATGTTCACTCAGCCTACATGGTAAATCTTAGTGCTAAAGAAAAAAGTTAGGTGAAGTAATAATAATAATGAGAAGATCTATAGGACCATACAGTGTAAATTATAAATTAATGCCCACAAAATAATAACTCAAATTTTGCAACATATAGAAGCAAAAAAATCATGGCAAACATAAATAGGTTACATATTGAAGAGTGGATAGGAGGATAGAAATAAGAAATGGGGGTAAAAAGGAACAAGCAACATTACAAAGTTTCTTCTTCTCATAGAAGGATCTATTACAGAGAACTTTGGAAGCTAACAATTTTCACAATGGAGCATTTTGAAAATCTGATCAGAAAAGGCAGTGAAAATGAAAAGAAAAAGAGCAGTCTTATTTCTTTTAACTCCATCACTTGCAGATTATTGACTGTAACACCAATCAAGTCAGGATTAGTAAACATTGACATACTTGATGTTTCTGAAAATCAACATAAAAAGAGCCATTTCTTCTCATCCACTCATTAATTCAACCACTATTAAATGTTCTTTATGAGTGAGGCATTATTCCAGGTGTTGTGGGGACACTTCTTTCTAGGTCCCAACTTTGTGGAGCCTGTACACTAAAGGAGAAATCTAAAAGCTGTCTGACCCCATTTTCTGCTGTAACACCAGTACATTGGGGCCTGCAACATGTGCCCAATATGGAAATCTTAGGAGTAAACTATATGAATAGCTTTCCTTCTCTCTGCTCCTCTCTGGCACAACTCAGTATTTGGTATCTCTTAAGAGTCTCTCAGAAATTTTCTGAGGATCTCCAATCTCTTAAACATAGCAGAACTTGTTTCCCATGCTACTGTGAGAATTTGTGCTAGGAGAAGAAGGAAGTCACCAAGAACTACCTCTTCTCCTCCTTTCCCCAACTCAACCTAAATTAAGAAAAGCATAGTTTAGAAAACAGATATGTGCCAGAATCCAGCAGATGGAAAATGTCTTCTCTTCTCCCTGGGTCACACAGAGCTCCTGACTCTGGAGGAGAATTATGAAAGGGGAAAGAAGGGAAGACAGTTGAGTATAACCCCCACCTCAAAGGCTGCCAAATCTGTTGATAAACTTTTGCCTACTTTAGAGTTTATGAAACTTCTAACTCAGGAAAGCAAATTCAATTTATGCTTAAATCTTCTCAGTAAGTCCTACCCAGTCAGCCCTATTTAATGGAGTTCATTATCTGTTGTTCAGTTCTACATAGGATACCTCTTCCCATCAAGAAACAGAAATTGAGTGTAGTAATTAGAATTGAGAGCTGAGTTAAGAAATGTAGATATATGCTTAAAGTGAAATGTTTTATTGTGCTGGTCAGTGGTACATGAATTATTCAAGATATAAAAATGAATATTGTATAAGCTAGCAAAAGAAAGCACATGCAAGATAAATTTTAGGAATGGATAATTTAGGCCAAATTCAAAACTCTTCCTAGTTCCCTCAATAGAAATTTAGTTCTCTATTCTTGATAAATCATGTTTTGTGTGCCTCCTTGGATTTTCAACTATATATACTTTTATAATGTATGGTGGAAAACTGAAGTACACAGATAAAGTTCCCTCTCTTCTAGTTTTTGAGTCATGACTTTGGAAGAAAAAGGTATCAACTGGAAATGAAGAACTAACCTTGACATAGAGTCAAGGATGAGGATTTGATCTTCTGACCCTGGCATTTAAGAATGAGAGTCTCGAGATCAAATTTACATTTCAGATGCTCACTATTCATATATGACTGGGATGGTTTTAAACTTTTGTCTTCTCTATTTTTATAGATTTATGTCTTACCTCCACCTCTGTCCTTGCCTTAGCCTTTGAAGGAAACTGTTCTAGACCCAGCTGAATGCGTGTCTCTGGCAGTTTTTGTCTTGATTATTCAATGAGTTGGCTTGGGCAAATAGTCCTAGAGCCAGAAAATTAGGAAAAACAGAAATCAGATCATATAGTGCTTTTGGAGGAGATATATATATATATATATATATATATATATATATATATATATATATATATGACATTTTCTGGACCTCCCTATCTGAGTTCAAATTTGAGTTTGGCCATTTACCAGTAATGTGACTTTGGGCAAGTGTTTTAACTTCTCTGTGCCTCCTCTTCTTCATCTATAAAATAGAGATAATAATTGAATTCATCTCATAGGTTTACTATAATAAATGAATGTGAATAAAGATTTAGAACAGTGTCTGGCTCATAGTAAATAATAATCAATGACAGTCATTAATAGTATACCATGCTAAAGTGTTTTAATTTGTGCTAAAGATGTTAAGGAGTCAGTGAAGGATTTTATACTCTAGAGAATAGGTTAGAAGTGCTTGAGAATGGAAACTGTTGCAATGGCCCAGTAAAAAATGATGATGGCATGAGCTAATTTTGACAGTAAGGAAGAAGTGAAATGACATTAAGAGAACACTTCAGAGGTGTTCTAATGCTTTTGGCTTTCCTGGGCCACATGAGCAAAAGAATTGTCTTGGGCCGCACATAAAATACACTAACACTAACAATAGCTAATGAGCCAAAAAAAAAAAAAAAAGAAAAAGAAAAAGAAAAAAGGTCTGCGTATAATTTTTGTAATGTTTTTAAGAAAGTTTATGAATTTGTGTTGGGCCACATTCAAAGCCATCCTGGGCTGCATGGGTTCCACAGGCAATAGGTTGAAAAAACTTGCACTAAGTTGACCTTGAATGAGGTCAGATTCCTAGGTCCATAAAAAGGATGAGAAAGTAGTAGAAGGGTTTGTACCTTAGTTGCAGAACTGATGCTAGCCATCTTTAAGATAACATGTGAACAAATAGAAGTACCAGAGGAAAGTCAGAGAGATGTCATTAAATTTAAAAAAAAAAAAATATTACCTATTACAGCACAGAGTCAAATTCTAGAATGGGTCACCAATGGGGTAGTTTGTGGTCATTTGAAACTGGATTCCCTAAAGAGAAATTTTGCCAAATAAATTTTATTTTTTTTTTTGGAGATAATTATAAGAGCAGAAGATTGGAGATAACCTCAGCCTTACTATATCTATATTTCAACCAGGTATTTAACAAAGTGGTACATTTTATCCTATGGGCAAATGAAAATATGAGCTAGGTTCATAGCTTGCTAAATCTATCTAGAGTGTAAATAAGCAGTCACCTCCAAACTATCCCTATTACACAAGTCCTCTCATTAAATATTATTAAAATGCCACCTTGTATATATTTATTAAACTATTTATATATAAACTACATTAATATATAATGTACATTATATAACATATACAAAAATATAAAATTAAAATGCATGAGATAAAGGTAAAATAATATATTCATATAATTTCATAATTTTTTATTTTTCATGTAATTTCAATAATTTAATAAAAATAATTTCATAATTTAATAAAAATCTATTTGCTCTCATTTGAAATAGAAAAGGTCTGATGGTGACACATTTTTTTAGTTTTGTTGCATCTGAGATGTTTTAATGTCTCCTTCATTCCTGAGAGATATTTTCACTAGGTACAGAATTCTGAGTTGACAGTCCTTTTTTTCCCAGTCGATAAATATTGTGCCACTTCCTTTTGCCTATATGGTTTTTAAGGAAAGATTCTCTGTCATTTGAATTGTCTTTTCACTATAGGTAAGGTGTCATTTGTCTCTCATTGTTTCCATGTATTTTCCTTTGTCTTTAGAGTTCAGAAGTTTGACTATGAAGTGTCTTATGTGAATTTTTTTTAAGGGTGTCTCCTGTTTAGAACTTACTTGGCTTCTTGAATCTGTTGGTGTCTTTTGTCAAATTTGAAAAGTTTTCAGTCACTACTACTTTAAGTACATTTTAATCTGCTTCCTTCCTTTCCTCTTTCCAGGATGAGATATGAATGTTTGATATTTTGTTATAGTCCCACAAGTCTTTGAGGCTCTGTTTGGTTTTTTAAGTCTCTTTTCTTTCTATTGTACAGATTGAGTAACTATTTATATCATTCTGTCTTCAAGTTCAATGATTCTTTTCTTGTTCCTCATTTTTTTTTATTTCATTATTGTTTTGTTTTGTTTTTTTATTTCAGTCATGGCATTTTTTAGTTCTAAAAGTTTCATTTGGTTCTTTTTTATATTTTCTATTTCTTTGCTAAGACTCCCTTTATTTTTGCTGAGTCTTTCTATTTTTTGTGTTAAGTGTGTTTATAATTTCTGGATGAAGCATTTTTATAATGGCTGCTTTAAAATGTATGTCAAGTAATTCTCTAACCTCTGTCATCTTGGTGTTGACATGTATTGATTTTCTTCATTCAGTTTGAGACCCTCCTAGTTCTTGGCATGATGAGTGATTCTGGATTGAAACCTGAATCATCATGTATTACATTATAAGACTTTGGATCTTATTTATACTTTCAGTTTTTCTGACTTTCTGGGACACTGGTCCACCAGGGGAAAGGGTGACCTGTGCCACCTCATTACTGCTCAGTGAGGATAGAAATCCAGGTTCCCCACTAGGATTTCATTTACCATAAAAAGGGTGAATAGTCCTTGTTTCTGCTGGTCAGAGGTACAAGTCCTGGCTCCCCACTGTAACTACATTGATTTCTCCTTGACTGGGAGAAGTCAAAATGTCTCCTTGCTGCTTTCCATGTGACTTTATTCATATCATAGGCAGGAGGGTAGGTGGCTTAGATACTAGTGGGCAGTGGTAATACTGTTAATACTCCACCAGGTCTCCTCTGACACACCAATAAAGAGGGCAAGTGGCATCTCAGTACTGCCAGACAGAGTGGAAGTCCCAGCTTCCTAATCAGCTTCTCTGACACTATCTGGCAGGGATGTTTGGTACCTTGTTATGGCCTCATAATGATGGAAGTTCAGGCTCTCTACTCAGCCTTTGTTTGCATGGGTAGAGATAAGGCCCCAGCTTTTTTCTGTGGTGTTTGACAAAAAAATAAAAGAGTCATTATCTTAAGAAAGAATATTGAAATTGTTCATCAATAATCACTGTAAATTATTTTCAGGTACCATACTATCTAATTTCATGAATTCAACACATATTTATTGGGTACCTACAAGGTGCCTATGATTCTACCAGGAATCATGTTAGATACCAGTGACACAGCGTCAAACAAAAGGCATAGTCATTGACCTCAAGGAGGAGGGTAATGAGAGAGACAAAGCTGTGAACTAATAATTTGTCTATAAAAGAATGCCCAGCACAATCATAGGTATGGAAATTGTGTGTTTACAAAAATAAGTTAGTCAAAGGAACTAAGAGTGTTTAGCTGGCAGAAATGAAAATTAAGGAAAAATTTTACAACTGTCCTCAAATATTTAAAGGACCCAAATAAATAAGAGAAACTAAGTTTAATTATACAATGTTAGAGAAAAAAAAAACCTAAGACTAATGTATAGAAGTTACAAAGAAGCAAATTTTGATTCAGTATAAAATGGAATTATCTAATAATTGGAATGGACCAAAATTGTCACAGACCTCTTTTTTTTCCCTGGTTGGGAATCGAACCCAGGCCACAGTGTTGAGAGCACTGAAGCCTTAGCCACTACACCACCAGGGGACTACCTAGAGACCTCTTTAGATGTGTATTCTCTGCCCTGAAAGCAACAAAACTGGATAGCCATCATTAAGAATGCCAGAGGGACAGTTCATGAAAAGCAGGGATTGGAATCTTGTCTTCTTTTGTGAACAGAGGCAAAGGATCAGTGATTTAGATGACTAAATTACAGTGCCCTATGAAAGTAAACCTCAGATAAACCAAGAAGATGCCTAAGACTAAGGCTGGCAATACACAGATTATTGAAATGTAGGCATGATGTCTGGAGTGGCAGAAGCCATTTTGTGGTCATAAGACAATAAGCATAAAGAAAAGGCCAAAAGAATTTTATAAACTGCTAATTTCATAAACTGCTACTTCCACTTGTTTTTATTTCCAAGACAAGTCAGTCCTTATTTGTTTAAACCACTGTAGATGGGCTTATGTTACCTAGAGTTGAAATTATTGCTTCTTTTTATATATGATAATTGTTCCCTGTATGAATTCCTGATCCACAGAATCAGTGAGAATAATAAAAAATGGTTGTTATTTTAAGTAGGGAATACTTTGTTACACAGCAGCAGCTAACAAACACAGCCCGTGAGCAACTGGGAGAGTGCAAGAATAACACAACAAAACAGAAAGACGTGTCCTGAACATTATCTAAAAAACCAGACAGATTTTAAATTGAGAAATGGATAAGATGAACTGAGAATATGATTTCTTTAAAGTAACATGTGATAATAAATGAGAAATCCAAGTCTTCATTTTAAGCACAATATGGGTCAATTATGAGGCTAGTTGCTTACCAATAAGGGGATAAGAAATGAATAAAGGAAGGGTGTGCCTTGAGATAAGAGTTATTGGATTAAAAAAAAGAGAGAGAAACATAATAGAAAAAAGAGGCTAAAGATCCCAAAACTTTTCCTAATGTTTAGGAACTTTGCCAGAAGCTTCTAACCTTATGAAGGTTAACTTTCTAGTTAATAGCTTTGTACAACTTAAGTGATGAAACTCAGTTAAATTGGTCTATTTTTGATAACATGTTCATGATAATTCTTTAGGCCTCACAACTCTCCACTACCCATTGTAAATCAAATTTTATTTTATTAAAGGAAGAATCCTACAATTATAGCTGCAGATATTTTGAGTCTTGTCGAAATGGTGCTGGCATAAGCACAAACCTACAAAGAACAATAATAGAAAGAGGTATTTTTAAAGGAAGTTTATAATGTTAGTCTGCTCATGATGGAAAGTTTTTCCACTTTTTCACTGTGGCCTTCTTTAATGAGTAAAGAAAAGTGTTCTGGAACCCCAAGCTCCTCCAAGTGACAGTATTAGCTATTTCCTATTTACTGGCTAAAGAAAGGGCTGAGGTGATATTTCTTACTGTCGCTTTGAATCAGCTAAACTTTTTGAGTTCAGTGGGATTCAGAAAAAATCCAAAAAGAGATGTTTATTTTTCTAGGACAGTTTATTTTTCCATAAAATTATATAATACATTCTTAGCTCAACCATAATGTAACTTTCCATTTCACTCTCACTGTGACTCAAAAAACTGAATTATCACAATGTTTAAAATGGGTCTGGGTCAACTCTGTAATTGCAATTGGACTTAAAAGTTCTAATAGTTTCCTCACATAAACTCTGATTGTTTGAAGGGTAGAGTAAAAGCTTTACTCATACTTCTTACTTCATCATTTTTTAAAATACATCATATGCTTTGCTGGAGAATGAAAAAATATAATACAGACAGACATTAAAACGATCACAGCTACCCCTGTTCCAAGGTCCACCCATCCTTTTTAAGTCTTTTACACAACACCAAAATCAAGTCATTAAGTCTTCCAGGAAATGGGTCTCCTTCAATTAGGTTGCCAAATAAAATACAAATATTGCAATGGACATACATACACTAAAACATTATTCACTATTTATCTGAATTCAAAGTTAAGTGGGCATCCTGGATTTTTATTTTCTAAGTCTAGCAACCCAATATGTAATATTCCTGGATGAACCATTCTCCTTTCTTAGGGAACCCTTCCAGCCCTCCTGGGAATATCTCAGGTTTGACACTATTATAACACTATTACCACAGAGCTAGATCAGAAATTCAAACAAAATCTTTATTACACCTGGACAAAACGTTCAGTGTCCGGGTTTCACATGGACAGTGATATCTCCAGATCTGTCTTGGCGTTTCACTTCTCCCCACCCACATACATGCACAAGCTTACATATGCATGCACATGCTCCTCTATGTTCCAGCCCCACAGCCCTCCTACAACCACCAGCTAGGCTCTATGAGGCTATGTTGTCATAGTCTGCTTCACTGAATGTTTCCACTTGATGGACCACCTTGTCATGTAAACAGACCTTTACTTATTCTGAAATAAAATAGAGAAAAATTTGTGTTACTAGAAGATTGCAAATCTCTGCTTACCACAGTTTTTCCCACACAGGGTACACAATATCTCCCATGTACACTGGGTCTTCTTTCCCCGGCGATCTACCAAAGGCCCAGCAGCTGGCTCAGATCCACCTATTTGATTAGCAATTTTCTGTATTACACTCTTATTGCAATTAGACGTAGAAGGAATTAACAGTCCTCTGATCTAAACCTGTTGTACAAGTGCAACTGCTGAAGCCCAGAAGTAACGTAACAGACACACTGAGGTCACAACCATAAAGTAGCCGATACTGGACAACCATAAAGTAGCTGATACTGGACAAGATCCTTCCAGGGTTCCTTCCGACACTACCCTGTGCCTCCCTCAGCAACTCAGCTTTATCAACTAAGACGGAGTTGATCAAGTCAAGTCCTATGAAAATAATGATTGCTATACAGTCTTATAATGAATTGATTTATAAAACAGACTTTTAAACTTGCCCATTTATACCTCCCTTGTGGTATAAATAATACTTTTTATCTAGACCAGGGATTGACAAACGTTTTTTGGAAAAAGACCACATAGTAAATACTTCAGAGTTTGCATCCATACATACTGTCTCTGTATTTCCACTTTAAATACAATGGTTTGGCAATCCCATTTCCAAACAAAAAATATTCCATCCACAACTACTTAAAATCCCTCTCTGTGGCAGTCATGGAGATGCCCCACACAAATCTCCTTTTAAGAGAACCTGTTATGAGGAACACGGCTCATTCAAAATTCCCAACTGCCACACTTTGAGTCCACCTGAGGAAGCATCTACAGCAAGACCAGTTTCCCACAGCTATTCTCAGCCAACAATGCGCATGATGGGGGTACTAGAATGGGTCATTTCTGCCTAATATGGCATTACACTAAAGCAAGGACCAGTAAACTTTTTTCTGTAGAGTCACATAATAAATATTTTAGATTTTTCAGCCATATGTTTGCTGTTGCAACTACTCAACTCTGCCATTTTATCATGAAAGCAGCCATAGACAATAGGTAAATGAATGGGTGTGGCTGTATTCCAATTTAACTTTATTTAAATACCACATGGCAGGCCTGATTTGTCCCATGGACCATCATTTGCCAATCCCTGCTCTAACTGGGCTATGGTCTGAGGCTTTTTCTACCTAATCTTTTCACCTTCCTCTCCCTCACAGGTATCAGACTGTCCCCTCCTCCTTTCTCCTTTATTCGTCATAGACATTTCACCCAATAAAATCTCTTTCGCATCAACCCGTGTTGGTATCTGCTACTCTGAAGACACACTGGCACTCCTTGCATCTATTTCAAATGTGATTCGCTGCCAGTGCACTCTGCATTAATGATGAATAAAATAGACACAAAGTAAAATTTGCTGTATTGGTCCCATCCACCAAAAAAATATAGTGACATACAGTACATAAGTCAAATATAATAAAGGGTAGAAAAGAGGGAGCAAGGATGATAGAATGGAACTACACTGAACTTTTCTCAGAAGATCTGACATGAGCTTTTGCTTTGCCATTTTCTGGTTCTATGGCTGCCAAGCTCATCTTGGAAATAGATTTATTCAGATTAATTTGCCTGTCTCGTGGCATTGTTGAGAGAATATATGAGAAGGCAAATAACTGTCATTCAAGACATTATTTGTGTTTGGCACCACATTTGAATCATGCACCTTCTTTTTTATTCCTAGTCAGTTCCAAAGCATTTCATTGAGAAATTGAATAGTTGGTTTTATAGGAAATATAAGATTATTCCAGGTAAAGGGGTAGCAAAGCCTACACGTAGATCAAAAAGGTGTTCTGGATGGCCACTATTCTTGGTTGAAAAGTATGAGTGTAATGTAGCCAACATGGCAAGCTTGATTTCCTCACTGACCAACTGGTTTTGAACTGAGGACAAATGAGGCATGTCTCACCTACATCAACAGCCTTGCTTCCTAAGGGAACAGAGAAACTGTTACCATTGCAGAACTAAGACTGAGAGTTTAATCCTGTTTGCATTGGACTCAGAGTATCATCTTCTAATCCAAAGCACAGCTCTACCACTGCCATGCTCAGGCCATGGATTTTTCACTGGCCCCTCCAGACTGAGATCATTTGGTTTCATTGCCCAGATATGAAAGGAGGCATAAGAAGTAACTAAAAATTCCCTCAAGTTTGTATTTTATTAGAGCAGGGAGGCACTGAAGGCAACAACTTGAGGACTTCTGTACACATGTGAGTTTCAAAAGTCAACATTGGTGTATTGGTGCAGGCTACATAAAGTGACTCTTCTATAAAGAGAATAGACTGAGAATAAGAGATTCAAGAACTCCAAATGCAAAAAAAAAAGAATCATGTGAAAGGACAAAGACAAAAGTCTCTTAAGAATGTTTATTGTATTGTGAGAAATTAGCATAAACTCAAGGAAAGAGTTGTGCAGTTGATGTATTCATTCATAAAAATTATTTATTGAGCGCCTACTATGTACCAGGCACTGCTTATAGATATTGATACAAGGATTTGGGGGTGACCAAGACAGACAAGAGTCTGCTTACATTTTATCATGAGAAGATAGCCCAAAAAAACAACACACATTTCAAAATACATACTTTCAGAGATGATAAAGGGCATGAAGAAAATAAGGTAAAGTGGAACAGAGGGTGAAGAGGTAATACATATGATCAGGAAAAGCCTCTTGGAAGAGGTCACATTTGAGCCAGACACAAATAATGCAGCAGGATGATAGAGGAAAGGGTTTATATGTAGACAGAATGGCAATTGCAAAGACTCTGAGGCAGGGACAAGATAGGACTATAAAAGAACAGAAGAAAGGCCAGTGTGTATGGAGCTTAGTGAACCTGAGGGAGGGTAGTGTGAAACAAGGTTACAGAAACAGACAGGGGCCAGGTCAGGGCTTGAGACCATGACAAGGAGCTCAGATTTTATTCCAACTGAAATGGAAAGCCATTGAGCCACTGGAGGCTTTTCATCGTCAGAACAGGTGAAAACGAACAGATAAACCAACGTGACTCCTTCTAACAACATGTCTCTCTCACCTCCCTTGCCTTAGAATCTAGTCAGTGCTTCATGCTTGTGTGTTCTCACTAATGCCCATTGCACTGAATCAACAATTTATGAAAAACAATTTATGTCCAGCCTACACTGATTCTTATTCTAAAACCACTGAGGGGTATAATTGTTTCTTATTATTTATTGGAATTTCAGTGACTGGAAAAATATCTGGTATTGTACTCTTCTAAAATATTTAAATGAATGAATGAACCAGATACTGAAATTATAATGAAAAGCACAGTTGGTAGATAGATAGATTCTATCCTGGAAAGAAATGTTATTTTCAAGATCCACTGAGCTAAGGAGGCTCTCTTGAAGGTGAAAGAGAACTCCTGTTAATAATTATGTTGGAACACCAGGTAGGTGTAAAGTGGGACTATCTTGGGCACTCTGAAACACATGGTCACCCTGAATATAGTTTTTATTAACTCTTTCCAAATTAATACCTCTATCTACTGTTCATTGGTTTTATATTTACTAAGAGAAATCTTATGACTAATTTTTTTATTTTCCTTTTTAAACTGAGCTATCAAGAACATTAACAACTAGATAAGTCTTCAAGTTAGTGATTAACATGTGAATTAAAAATGTAAGTTGGTCTCACTACCATTGAGAAATCAATGTGCTATTGTTTTCCCCCAGGTTATTGTTTGTTAATATATTGACCCAATAACACAGTATTTTTTAACACTTTATTTATTTATTTATTTTTACAGTCAATATTATTTTATATTAATTTCAGATGTACACCGTAGTAGTGAGACATTTATATAATTTAAAACATGATCCTCCTGACTAGTCTAGTACCCACTTGGTACTATACATAGTTATTACCGTATTATTGACTATATTCTCTGTGCTTTACTTTACATCCCATGACTATTTTGTAACTACCAATTTGTACTTTATCCTTCACCTTTTTCTCCAATGCCCCCAACTTCCCTCATCTATCACCCTGATAAATCTAGTACCCATCTGACATAATACATATTTCAACATTATTGGCTATATTTCTTATGCTGTACCCTGTATCCCCACGACTACCCTGTAACAACCAATTTGTACTACTTAATCCCTTCTCCACTTTCACTCACCCCCAACTCCCTCCTATCTGGCAACTACCAAAATATTCTCTGTATCTATGAGTTTGTTCCTGTTTTATTTGTTTGCTAAGTTTGCTTTTTAGATTACACATACATACAATTATAAGTGAAATCACATTGTATCTGTCCTTCTCTGTCTGACATACTTCACTCAGCAAAATATCTTCCAGGTCTATCCATGCCACTGCACACAGCAAGAACACATTCCCTTCCTTGGCCAAGCGATATTCTAGCATATATATGTACCGCCTTCTCTTCATTCATCCTTCTGTTGATAAACACCCACTTCACTTCTTGGGCATTGCAAGCAATGCTGCAATGAGCATATGGATGCACATGTGCCCTTGAAGTAGCATTTTGGATAAATATCCAGAAGTGGGATTATTAGGTCCTTTTTTTATCTCTTGTTATAGCCTTTGTTTTAAAGTCTATTTTGTCTAGCATAAGTATTGCTACCCCAGCTCATTTTTTGTTTGGTTTTGGTTTTGGTTTTGGTTTTGGTTTGTTTCCATCTTCATGAAATATCTGTTTTCCATCCCCTTACTTTCCGTCTGTGTGTGCCTTTTAATCTGAAGTGAGTCTCATGTAGGCAGCATATGTAAGGGTCTTGTTTTCTTATTCATTCAGTCACCTTATCTTTTGATTGGAGCATTTAATCCATTTACATTTAAAGTAATTGTTGATAGATATATAGTTATTGTCGTTTTATTTTTTACTCATATATTTTTTATCTTTGTTTTTTTTTTCTTCTTCTTCTTAAAGAAGTTCCTCTAACATTTTTTGTAATTCTGGTCTGGTTTAGCTTCTTCTTGTCTAGGAAGCTCTTTACCTGTCCTTCAATTCTAAATGATAGCTTTGCTGGGTAAATTAATCTTGCTTTTCATCACTTTGAATATTTCCTGCCAGTCTCTTCTGGCCTGCAAAGGTTCTGTTGATAAATCAGCTGACAGTATGATTGCAGCTCCCTTATGTGAGTAACTAATTGCTTCTCTCCTGCTGCATTTAAGATTCTCTTTGTGCTTAAACTTTGACATTTTAATTATGATAGGTCTTAGTGTGGCCTCTTTGGGTTCGTTTTATTTGGGACTCTGTGTTTCCTGAGCTTGTATATCTCCTTCCTTCACCAGGTTAGGAAAGTTTTCCATCATTATTTCTTCAAATAAGTTTTAGGAATTAACCTTGCTTTCTTCTCTTTTTGTACCCTTATGATGTGAAGTTGGTACATTTGATGTTGTCCTAGATGTTCTTTAAATTATACTCATTTTTTAATTTTTTTTCTTTTGCTGTTCTGATTGGGTGTGTTCTGCTACCTTATCTTGTAATCACTAATTCAGTCGTCTGCTTTATCTAATCTACTATTGATTCCCTCTAATGTGTTCTTTATTTTTTACTGTTTTTTTTTGTTTTCATTTTTTATATTTTCTATCTCCATTTCTATGTTTCCTGTCTCTTGGTTGAGTTTCTCCCCAAGATCATTAAGAATCCTTATAGCCAGTGTTTGAAACTCTGCATATGGTAGATTGCATGTCCCCATTTTGTTTAGTTCTTTTTCTGGAGCTTTGTTCTGTTCTTTTATTTGGGATGTGTTTCTTTGTCCCTTCATTTTGGCTGCCACTAAGTATTTGTTTCTATGTATTGGGTAGGGCTGCTATGCCCCCTGGTCTTAGTAAATTGGCCATATGTAGTAGGTGTCCTGTGTGACCCAGTGATGCAGTCTCCCTGGTCACCAGAACCAGGTGTTCTAGGTGTGTCTCTTGTATGGGTTGTGTGTTCTCTTCTGTTATAGTTGAGCCTTGGTTGCTATTTGCACATTATTGGGAAGGATTAATCCTCAAGCTGACTGCTTGTGAGAACTGGCCATGCCTAAAGTAGAAGAGCTACGGTAAAAGGGCTGACCCAAAGGAGCAAGGTTTGATTCAGCAGGGCTCTTCTGCCTTCCTAATCTGTCCTTTAGTTATGTTGTCCTTGGAGGTGGCCAGGTGATGCTCCAGTTTGGTCTTAAGTTGGCCACCTGGTGGGGCAGCTCTGGGGCCTTCTGGGAAGGGACTTGCTGCAGTCCAAGTTTAACCATAGCCTGTACCCTTCCTGGGGTCACCTGGCATGAGCCACAAAGTAACCCACTAATGGCCACCACTCATACTGGGCTTAGAGGTGTCTGAAGAGCCCAATCTGCAAACTGAGGCTGGCTGTCACTAGTACCAGGCTTAGAGCTTCTCAGTCAGAGGTACACGATGTGCTGAAGCCAGATGCTGCTAGTTTAGGTTTAACCTTTGAGAATTGTTATGAAAGTGCACAGTATAAGCTAAGACAGGTTGTTTGTATGGAAAAACAACTGGAAGAGGCCTGGGTGTGCTTGAAAATTGGGTGGGATGGTGTCTCAGGGAATCTCTAGGACAGGGCAGATGAAAGGTGAT
This sequence comes from Lyroderma lyra, assembly GCA_004026885.1. Classification (NCBI taxonomy): domain Eukaryota; kingdom Metazoa; phylum Chordata; class Mammalia; order Chiroptera; family Megadermatidae; genus Lyroderma; species Lyroderma lyra. Next base: position 113,975 of record PVJL010004196.1, read on the forward strand.
AGCTATTTTGTTGGACACTCAGATATGGTGCCTCCTTGCATCTGTATCCAGAGAGGGGAGGGCTCAACAAAGAAATAATGGCTTCCACTAGCTCCTCCATCTGAGAGAAAGCTGCTCCTCCAGCTCTCTCCCTGAAGCCAGACAATTCACTTCCTCCCTATATGTCCTTGGTGCCTTTCAAGCTGCTGTCCTAGCACTGGAGCTCAGAGCAAGTGAGTCTGTCAGCAAGTAAATCTCTGTGTGGGCCCTTTAAGAGTGCCATCTAGGACTGCAGCCAACCTCTGGCTCACTCAGCCACAATCTCTGCTGGTTTTTACAACTAGAAATTATGGGGACTTCTCCCCCTGGCACTGGAACCCTGGTCTGGAAAGCCTGGTGTAGAAGTGTAACCTTTGCTCCTCTGGGGGTGACCTCTGCAGCTGAGATATCCCTCCTGATTTCTAAGGGTCACACGCAGATATGGGACCAACCTGTTTTGTGTCCCTACCTTCTTACCAGTATCAAAGTGGCTTCTTCTGCATGTCCAAGGTTGTAAAGTTTTTGTTCAGCTAGACTTCAGACAATTCTCAATGATGGCTGTTCTGTAATTTAGTTTTAATTAATGTGGTCCTGAGAGGAGATGAGCATAGCATTTACCTACTCTGCCATCTTGGCTGGAATCCATGGCATAATGTTCTTTACAAAGCTTTAATTTCACATGTATTATCAGCCTTTGAATCCAAGGTATCTGTCTGATACTTTAGATTTTCTCCTTTTTAAATAAACATCTGGGCTATCATTTTCAGCAACATGGTGTTGCTTGTGGATGGATGGTTGGTTGATTGGTTGGTTGGTTGTTTGGTTTTCCCTTTGATGAAGGCAGCAGTACAATATAGCATTTTAATGTATTTTGGTTTTAAACATGAGTGATTTTCCTACAGTTTGTCAATTGTAGAAATGAGAAAATAGGTTTTTTCTAAACAAGTTCTTTAATAGAGTAATACTGGTAGGCTGGGTCCCTATAATCATATACATCTGTTTAAGTTTACTTTTCAGCTGATTTTCCAAAAAGCCTTGGCTTATCAGAACTGAGCCTGGACAGAAGGGAAAGTCATAAAATGAAAAACTAAAATGATAGAGTCTAAGTTTCCTATTTGAGCTTGCAGTTTCTCTATATTATTCTGAAAATTGACTTGGATCAAAGCACAGCCTAAGGAATGGGGAAAGAAAAAGTGTGTCTACCTGAAGCAGCCTCTTAGAGACTTGATAAATTAAATTCTAATGTTGTAAGTCTAGCTTCACATAGTAATGTGACTGCCCAGAAATCAGAGTTCCCAAAGGAGCTTGGAAAAGGCCATAGTTGCCCTCTAGTTATACACAATAGGAAAAACTTGCTAATTCTTTATATCAGTCCTATAGAAATGGAAACCAACCACCTCCTAAAAGTCACTACTGTCTTTCTGGCCCCAAACATGCCAAGATTAGTCCTGACTGGGGACTCTTGCAATAGGTGGTCCCTCCACCTGAAACAACCTTCACCAAATCTTCATATCACTGATTCCCTTTTTCCATTCAGCTGAGATTTCATCTCTATAGAGCAGCCATTCCCAAACATTAGTACCACTCACTATCCTGGTTTTGTTTTTTTGTTTGTTTTTTTTTAGTTACATATATGTCTGCTCACTTATATGTCCCTGCATTTACTGTGCCCCACACATTCACACATTCACAACTAAGTTCTCTGAAGATGAAAATCTTGTCTCGTTCACCCTTGTAATCCTAATGTCTGTAATGTCTGTAACTGGCACAACATAGTACAGTAAAACTTAGATAAATAATGAATGAATAAATGAATGCCCTGAGACCTTCTGCAATAGGCATCCCAGATACCTCCCTTCTGGAGCACTCACTAGCTGCTGCTATCACTCTGGCACTGAATTACCAACTGCCTTGGACTATCACCTAGCTAGTTTCATGCATCCTTGTCCTGTCTCTAAACAACTAACCTGTGGGCAACTTAAGGTTACATACTACAAGTCTGACAATTAAGTTCACAAGCTTGTCACCATGTGCTTACGTTGGCAGCACTGTACAAACAATGCAGTAAGTTTTAATAACTTTGATATATCTGTTTCTCATGGCTGTGTTCGTACCTATGTATAGTGGTGTCTTGTTGAGTGGCATTCATTATTGTTGTTGGGTGTTTTTGTGTCGCCTTGCAAGCATGTCAGAGTGTGAATTAGATCAATAAACAAACATTAAATTTCTTGTTAAACTTGGCAAGAGTGAAAGTGAAATCAGGGACATGTTAGTCCAAGTTTATGGGGATAATGCCATAAAGAAAACGGCAGTGTACAAATGGATTAAATATTTTTCTGAGGGGACAGAATGTGTCACTTGATGAAGAGAGGTCAGGGTGGCCAGTAACAAGCAGAACTGATAAAAAAAACATTGCCAAAATTTGTTGCATTGTATGTCAAAATCATTGGATGGCTGTGAGAAGCATAGCAGACCAAGTAAACACATCAATAAAGAAATGGAAAAATCTGAACTGAAAATCTTGGCATGAGAAAGGTGTGTGCAAAAATGGTCCCATAGGAAATCACCAATGAACAAAAGCAAAGGAGAGTCAAAGTTTGCCAAGACCTTTGGAAAAGTCAAGATAATGTTTTGGGCCATGTTATCACTGCTAACCAATATGACCCTGAAACAAAGCATCTAAGTACACAATGGAAGTCAGCCAATTCTCCACAACTAAAATGTTCTGTCAGTCTGAATCAAGAGTCAAAATGATGTTGCTAAACTTTGCTGATATCAGAGGGATTGCTCATTATGAAATTGTACCAACTGGACAAACAGTCAACCAAGTTTACTATTTGGGAGTGCTCAAAGGGTTGTGTGAAAGAGTTAGATGAAAACAACCTGAACTTTTCACCAACTCATGGCTCTTGCATCACAACAATGCACCAGCTCACATGGCACTGTCTGTGAGGGAGTTTTTAGCCAATAACCAAGTAACTGTATTGGAACACCCTCTCAACTCACCTGATCTGGCCCCCATTGACTGTTTTTTAACCTGAAGATAAAGAAAATATTGAAAAAAAAGACATTTTGATGACACTTGGGACATCAAGGGTAATATGATGACAGCGCTGATGGCCATTCCAGTAAAAGAGTTTCAAAACTGCTTTGACAAGGCACTGGCATTGGTGCATAGCTTTCCAAGGGGGAGTACTTTCAAGGTGACCATGGTGATATTCAGCAATGAGGTATGTAGCACGTTTTCTAGGTTGAGTTTGCAAACTTCATTATCAGACCTCATACATGGGAAAGACCCAGAAAAACAGGGTAACTCAACAAAACTTTGGAAGCCTTCACCTCAACTACCTCTTTCAGCTAGAGACAAAAAAAAAGATGTTGGGGATAGCCAGTCAATTGTGAGAGGTTATCAGGAAAAGCACAGTAAACAAGGGTAAAATTGTTTTGCAGATTTAACTTACTGTCTTCTCCATTGATAAGAGATTCTGTAGATTTAGATATCCTCCTCTTCCTGGTACAGTGAAGGAAAGACCCTTAAGAATGGATATTTCCTTTATAAATACAAATATTATTAAAATTAACCTGAATAAAATAATCTACACCCCCAAAGAAGCATATTGTGGGGTGGCAAACTCTGCCCCTTCAGGCACTAATTAAATCAAAGGAAAATCTGAACAACACTCTAGAAATGATAAGAACCAGGAAATTTCCAGTGAACAGAGTAGGACCTACAGAATGGAATAATCAGGGAGATGTTGAAATGATGATATAGTCCTAACCATTTTTCATCCTCTATTCAAGATACAAATTCTGGGTTGAGAGACACTGTTTGTCATATTTTGCTTTATGTGTCTTTCCTTCCCTTGGTAAAGCAAGGTATTGTCTCTAGAATCCAACTAACACTGCAAGTGATGGAAAAGAAATACTTCTCCAAAGGTAACAGAGCTATTGTTATTAGAAGAAGGGGAAATACATCTTGGGAAGAAAAATATATCTAGAATCCAACTAACAATTAAACATATATTCAGTGGTAAATGAGAAAAAAAGGGAGTTCCCTAATGGTGTAGTGGCTTGGACCTTCGGCGCTGGTGCTGTTGGCGCTGCGGCCTGGGTTCGATTCCCAGCCAGGGAGCTACCCACATACCAAAAAAGCAAAAAAATAAAATAAAATAAATAAAAAATAAAAAAGGCAAGGGAAGTAAGAGAAAAAAAGATGGATTTTAATATGCTTAATGGTAATTATTGAGAATTTTTGTCCTATATCCAACAAATGTTTACTGAGCATCTCAAAGAAGTTTCAAAGGCAGATTTATAGAGATACAAAATTTGCCACCCCAAACTGTGTTTCTCTATCAAAAGGATTATTTTATTTTTAAAAAATAAAAGACTCAGGAAGAATCTTTGACTTTCCCCAAAACTGCCTGAGAGATTTCAAGATAAAAGGCCTGTTCCAGGAAGAACTATTGTTGTAGCAAACCATAATATTGTTACCCAAGAATAGGTCCTTGTTGGTGCAGTGTCAAGTTCTTGGCTTCTTGAGCAAAGAATTGAATGAGATATATACCAAAGTGTAGGGGTGAAACCAAGAAGCAGGTTACTAAAAGGAAAATAAGGTGAAACCAAGAGATACCTTATTAAAAGGGCAAGTATACTCCAAAGACATAGGAGCGAGCTCAAGCAGGAAAATGACTCAAGATTAACAAGGCTTTGGTTAATTTTATTCTCTTTAGTTGTAAGGGGTTATGCCTATCTGGGTGTGGGGCCTTTTGATTGACATTTTTTATTTCCAGGGGGTCCATTACATCACCTTTTCTCACTATGCTCATTGTTTCCCAGAAGTCAGTCTGTTTTAATGATATTAATGAACTTCCAGGCATATGTACGATATTATAATGATGGTCTAATGACGCTTAGGTGAAATGAAGGTCTTTGTAACTCTTACTGTGCAGGCACTAGGAACTTGCTTAAACTGGTGGGCTTCTTGTATCCTCTATCCTCCTTGTATTGAGTTAACTCTTTTGTCTGGAATTCCCTCCTGTGATTGCCTAGTCTGGGGCAGGGATTACTAGTGAAAGGGTGGTATCAGGGTTGGTGACTACTCCAGCAGAGCAAGCCTCATAGGAAGGGTCCCAAGATCTCCCCTATTCTGTCTGCCTTCCTCACTTTTCTGTTGAGAAACATGATCCCCACAAATCTCTATGGGAAGTTGAGGGACCAGATCTCTTATCTTCTGTATCTGCTTCCTGCTAAAGGTGGTCATTGTCCCTGCCTATTGAGGATCCACGGAGCTCTCACTCTGTCTGATCTAAAACGGGAAGGGGTCTCAAGATCCACTTGGGAGACCATGTTGACTTCTCCAGCCAGAATGAGTTGGAAGCCTTGCCGGGGTATCACTTGTATCCTGATAGCCCCCAGATGAGAAAAAATTAATTCAGTTGAGTTTTAAAAGCATTGGCCCAGTAAGCAGGCCCCAAAGCCCCTGTCACTGGGTCGTTGGTTATGTGATGGACATGGATTACAAGTTTCAGGGTAATTATCTTATGGCAGGATATGGGGCATTCTTATGATTCAGGTTAGGGACAGTCTATTTATTTATTGTTCAAAGTGAGAAGCCAGGGAAAGTTAATTGAGACGATGATTAAGACTATGGACTTGGAAAAGGGTGAAATTAAGAGCTAAAGGAGTCTATTGGGTGGGGGGTCCTTCCTTTGGCCCAAATTAGTATAATATAATATAAACTAGGTGTGACAGACAATATAGTAAGGCCTGTTCAATGAAAGTCCTCTCTGTGACCAACTAGCTTTAGATGTCCAAGAAAATGTTTAACATTAACTCTTTTCATATCTCTGTGAATCGCCTTCCTTCCCTTTGACATTCCAGACACCTATCTCCTTATCTTTAGTCCAGAATGGGAAGTATCCTTCATTTTGCCTTACTGTCTTTGGAATTTTTCATGTTTATGTGAATTCCCCACAGATATGTATTAAATTTGATTTTCTATTATTAATCTGCTTTATGCCATTTCAATTACTTGACCAGCCATGAGAACCAAAAAGTAAAGGGGGTAATTTTTCCCAACGCATATTGTTATATAAAACATGTTCTCTGACCACACTGCAAATAAGTTAGAAATCAATAACAGAATGTATCCATACAGTGGGGCATTCAAAAACACATTGTAAATAATCATGGGTTTAAGAAGAAACCATAATGAAAATTTAAAATTTTTAGAACTGAATAATAATAAAAAATACTATGTAAACTGCATGCCAGTACACCGTTGGATGCAGTGGTGATGTTCACATACCGTAAAATACGGGCCTGTGATTTAGGTAACTAGTTACAAAGTTACTGCAAGAAAAATAAAACAAACTCAAAGAAAAACAACTAAAAGTGATACAGCAGAAATTAATGAAATAAAAATACTTATAACTGAGAGAATCAGTAACATTAAAAGTTTGTTTTTTGAAAAAATTAATAAAATAGGCAAACCTCAGGTAAAATTGACTGAGAAAATGATAAATTGCATAAATAAACAGTGTTAGTTAGATAGGGTGGGGTCAGGGCCTTCAAGAGAACCGTTAACAACTCCATGAGGCCTCCTAGAAAACCATTAACTGCCAGTAGAAGACAAAGGACCAGTAAATCAAGATGAAACAAGGAGACCAGCCAACACAGGCCAAAACCAAGATGGTAACAAAAGTCACCTTCAAGTAACTTCTAACCTATATATATATTCATTATAATACATCTCCATTCTAAATGACACTCCCACCAGCACCATATACCTCCAGAGAGGACCATATAAGGACAAAAAAATGGATGTATCCCCAATTCCCAGAAAAACTCACCCCTTCTGGGAACTAATAGAAATATCCCCCCCACCACCACTTTATTCCCATTCTAAAGAGCTTAACTAATAAAAACCACATCTGCAGAGAGGACTGGGGTTATCGCTCACTCAGAAGCAACCTCTGCTCTGCCTGTGGAGTAGAACTTTATTCAATAAACTCCTTTTGCTTTTATTTCCTGGCTCATACTTGGATTTTTTTCCCCATGCATAGCCAAGTACCTTCTTTTCTGTAACATTAGGAAGGGATAAGTAGGACAAAGTTCAGATATAGAAAACATTTTAAAGATAAAAAAGAAGATTTTATAAACAATTTTATGCCAATAAACTTAAAAACTTATACAAAACGGACACATTTTTACAAAAGAAGATTACATGCTATATACTCAATATCAACCTAAGAATGTCCAGACCTGTAAAAAAATTACATAAGAATTTATTAGAATTTATCTGAGCTAAACAGAGGATATACCTGGAAGTGAGATCTCAACAGACTAAGAAAAATTCTCTGGAAGATGATAGTTTTGCAGTTTCTTTTATACATTTGAAAAAGGAAAGAACACAAGAAACATTACATGGAGGTGAGAGAAAGCTAAGCAGGGATTGGGTTACAATTGACAAGATTACATGCTCTCTTCCAAGGGGTCTAAAAAGAGGCATTTCAAAGGTGTGTTAACCTAGGTGTACAAAAACAATGAACAGGGATTGTTTAAGACAAAAATAAACCTTTTACTAAAAAGTTATAGGCCTGGGGCATGAACACCCATCATGACCTGCCCAGTTAGGAATTTATGATCAGATCACCTTGTAAAATTACTTTTGTTACCTGGACTTACCAGATTTATCATAGAGCCTTTTTTTTTTCTTGTCCATACCAAATCACAGACCCCTTTCTTTTTTGTTCACACCAAACTGACAAGAAATTAAACTGAATTTTCCTATAACTAATAAAGCATTTGAAGCAATAGTTTATAATCTTTAAAATCTCCCACAAATAAAACCCTAAGCCTAGACAATATAAAAACAAATATGACCAACCTCCAAAAATTGAACATCTCAAACTTAAACAAATTCTCCCAGAAAAATAGAAAAAGGAATACACCCCAACTTGTTTCATTAGACCATTGTAACACTGATACCAACACCAGATAAGGAGAGAACAAAAGAATAGGAAATCATAGGTCAATATAACTCATAAAAATAAATGCAAACATTTTAAATAATAGAAATTTTGATTTAGGGATACAAAAATGGTCTAACATTAGAAAATCAAATTTCATTGATGTGATTTTTTTTTTTGAAAAAGCTGCACAATGAACCAGAGAAAGCATTACGTCAATTGTGGATATGTTAGAAGCATTCTGTTAAAATCAAGACAAGAATGCCCGCTATACTTGTTCCTAGTCAATAATGCATTAGAAGTTCTAATTAGCACAGTAACGAGAAACTAAATTATAAGAATTCAAAAGAAAGTTTCAAAATCAGCATTCTTCACAACTGATATAATTTTCTACATAGAAAGCCTTTTTAAAATGCATCAGAAAGAATTTGAACATTTAGCAAGGTAGCTATATTATTAAATCAATATACTAAAATCAATAACATTTTTATATACCAGCAACTGCTTAAAAAACATAAATTTTAACTAATACCACTTCTCAAGCAATAAAAACTCTTACAGATCCAATGAATAAATATAGAAAAAATGTATAAGATTTATGTTTTTATTACAAGTATTAAAGCTCTAAATAAATTTTTAAAATAGACCATGATCATGGATAGTAAGACTTAATAACAAAAATGCTAAATGTTCCACACTGCCCTATAATTCCAAAAATCCTGATACAAATATTGAAAAAGGTATTTTAGGATTTGTAAGTAAAAGCAATGGCCAAGAATACCCAAAAACTGAAGACTATGTTGGAACGTCCTTCCTACCAAATGTAAATTCTTATTATAAAGTTATAATAATTAGGACAATGCAATATTGAAGTAAATACAGATAAACTGACCAATGAAAAGAATAGAAAGCCCAGAAACAAATCCATGCATATATGCAACCATCATTACTAAAACAATATATCCAAATCCCATTCTGTATGCAGAACTCTGGATTTCGCCCATCCTATTTTACAGAAAAAAAAAAACTGAAGATCAAGAGGGTAATTAACATTCTCCATGTCTCCTGGTTAGTAAATTTCAGAGCCTGAATTTGAACACTGAGTTCAAATTTGAAAAAGCTTGAGTTCAAAAGCCATACCCTCTTGGCACAGAGACCTTATGTTACTCCCCTTTTTATCCTCACAGAACCATCCAGAGCTTGGCATATAGTAGATCCTCATTACATACTTCTTAATTAGTCTATTATTTTGGTTTGCCATTTAACTCACATAGAATATACAGCAGACTCTCAGCTAACCAGCTCACATGTCAGATAAATGTAGTATTATTTCTAGTTCCAATTAATAGAGAGTCTACTGTATTGCCCTTGTGAACAAAAAAGGGAGTATGTATAATTTAGTGACTGAAAGTCACATACCAGGGTGATCTGATCATAAATTCCTAACTGAACAGATCATGGTGAGTAGTCACACCTCAGTCTTATAGAAGACATTCCTGGAGGGAAGATCTCAACAGACTGAGAAAATGCTTTGTGAGAACAGCAGTTCTAAAGAAGTCACAGCCTGGGAATGACTACCCATTACCTGCCCTGTTAGGAATTTATGATCAGATCACCCTGTAAGGTTGTTTTCCATTATTTCCCTTTTTCACCTATAGTATCATGGCCTTTTAGCATGAGTGATGCCATTTCCACTCTGTGGCTTTTTTCTTTAACAAATGCAATATGCAAATCAAAGGATAATGATAATTTTATTGGTGGCATTTTATATACAAGGGCTGTCAGGAAAAAAATTTAACCATAAATTCCTCTGTTTTTTCATACTACATGGTTGAATACTTTCATGGTTGACAACCTTTTAATAGTAATTCTCCTATACCACTATATATATTATAAATATGGCATAAACATGAAACTTTTAACTCAAAAATACAGCACTTCTTCTACCCACTGCTTTAAGCTTATAACCATTTACTGGGATTCCTGAATGACCCACAGTGAGAAATGCAACTCAGTGAACTGTGTTATCTTTTAAAATTTAAACCATCATTGCTCTGAGCTGACAACCAGGAAGGAACTTGGGACCACAGGGCTCAAAAAATATTTTCAAAAATTTCCCCTTTAGAGAGTTCTAGAAGAAATGACATTTTCTAGCATTTCTGTAGAAGTGACAAATGATTATCAGGGTTAAAACATTTAGATTCTTGCTTTCTCAAAAACAATTTTGCATTTTGCTTTTCCTAAATGCAATGGAAATTAAGTTTAATTATTCCTTCCAGAAACTGAAAAAATAGCCCTGATTTTAATATTAAATTATATTAAAGAGTAAACTATAAGTAAGTTTCCTTTCAAGGTTTTTTATTTATTAAGTAAACCAGAGTAGTAAGTTTTAGTTAATGAAAACTAACACAATTATGATAGAAAAAGTTGCCTGGGATATTAAATTACATTTGAACTATGCCAGATCTGAACTCTCAAACTCTCTCAGTCATCAAATGCATTTTCCCTAACACAACTAAAATTTTAAAACATCCTCAAATCATTTCCAAAACTCAAGAAATGCTAATGATTAAAATACCAATGTAGAGATATTTACACCAACGCTCACATCCCTAGGTAAGACATGAAAGCAAGGAGATGGGTAAATTCATCAAAGTGTGCATTTTGAAATGTGATAAAAGGAAATCAGGATACTTAGTCCTAACTAAATAAAGAGAAATAAAATTCATCTTACTTTGTGGCCATTTTCAGAGCACAGAGATCTTGCTAGGAGGAGGGAAAAAGGTGTCTAACCCCATTTTTATTACATGGCTACTAAGCTATTCTATTATTCAGTAAATGGAATTGGACCTTCTGCCAATAGATTGGAAAAAAACTGGATTTTAAAATAAAGGATTTTAATCCACACATTCACCCTGTTAATCTAATAAAACTAATGATTTAAAAATCCAGAGTTATAAGGTAAAAGCCTTCCTCCTTTACTAAGGGCATCTCTGAACTCCAGGAGATAGTCTTGACCCAGTGACATGTAACTAAAAATATTTAGTCAAAAAGAAGTTTTTTGAGTGGGTGCCTAGCTTCTGTCACGAGAATTTATAATATACCACAGAGGGGAAAAAAAGAGAAAATAAAACTTGCACTTTGGGGCATATAAAGCAATAGGTTCATTTTGTTAATATGCCTTTTAGGTTCATTATCAAAACTTGAATTGAACTTTTATGGTCCATTAGCTGAGCTGTTTCTAATGTTCTTTTGAAAATGAGAAGATTCATGTCAAAAATGGGCTATCTGTGACCTATTTCTAATAAATAAGTGGATAAGTGAATATCAGCTATCTCTGCAATTCCCACTGACTTAAAAACTGCTTACTTTGGGCCATTTTGGGATAATTCTAGAAAGTTATAATGATTTTCTGGGACCATACAAATGATGAAACTCTGAGAGAGTGATTCCATTACCACAGTGTTACTCTAGAATTCAGTATTATGACAATGAACCTTTTGTCAACAGTTAAAAATATTTCAGATTTGCTGAAGCAATAAATGTAGTGCTAATGACTTTGAGGTGCCTTTATAATTGAGACAATATGAACCCCATGAATGCACTCGTTAGGATAGAAAGTTAATGTAATCTATAGAATGTAGGAACATGATAAACTACACACATTCGCAACCAGTTTCTACTTGATCTGTCAGTTTTATCAGTATCAGAATGATGAATATTTTATTGTTGTATAACCACCAAAAGATACTGTGGAGATAGGTAAGATATTCTAATTTTTCCCCTCTAGTGAATATAGGACGCATCAATGTCAGAGGTGGCACAGGGCTGTTGTAAAGTAAAATTTTCTTTGTATTTCAACAGAGGCAAACATCTCTGGCTGCCAACAGTATCTGCATTTAAATTCTGCAGAATTACCGTTGCTCGTTGCTCGTGCTTGCAAAGGACAAATATTAGGACCTGAATGGCCTTTGAAAGGCATCTCATTTGAATTTGAGAGAGGGCTAAATTACGTGTATCTTTTCCATATAGGAAGAAAGAAAGTGGATTAAAGAAGGAAGAAACCTGAAATGAACAATGTCTTTCCTAGGAACTGAAAGAATTGAATTCAGAGGAAGCTAAATTCCAAACTAGTAAACAGGTCCAGTAATCCTCTCTTGGTTTACTGAAAATGAATCACCTCTCAGTTTCTAAAAGGAAACAAAGAAATGTGCTTTCTGTTTGCAAATGTTATCAATCCTCAAGTTGAGGCGCTTAGAGCTAGAGACTGCTGGCACCGTTGAGGCATGCTCCCGTGAATGCCACGGAACAGTTTCAAGAAGTCACCAGAGTTGTTGAGCAAACTGATGATAATACTGCAAGAGAACCAGCCTTCAGGCCTGTGCCCACAGTCAGGTTATCAATGTATTCCTTTGTGTCAAATAGCAAATATGTTCAAGCTGGTAAAATTTAGTCTCCATGGCAACATGTCCAACTCTTACCCCTGGAAAAAAAAGCTGGAAGCCATTTTGGACACTTTTTACTGATTTAGGAATGTCAACTGAACTTGGAAACCTGCCCAGACTGGATTTTGCCATGACTAGCAACGGTAGACACAGGGTCCTGCACTGACTTCTCAACACCCCAGTCACAAAGGTTATCTCTACTGCACTGGAAAATGTCAATTTTCAAGAAAGTTAGTGACACTATTCCTGATTCCTTGGGCAAAGCCCACTACAGATAATGCTCTGTTAAAAGGTAAACTGAGGAATATTAAGACTTTTAACGGTTTATTTATGCAAAATTCTATTTGATTTGGGCAGCCCCAAACCAGAAGTGGTTGGAGTAGTCAGCAGACAGAAGCCAGGGGAAAGAGGTGTAAAAGGGAAAGAAAGAAAGGAATTATTTGATTGGCTATTGTTTAAATTCTAGTTGACTGTGATCGGTTGTCCCTAGTATTATGATTTTGCAAACTTGAGGAGTTTCCACACTTAGATTTTGCTTTGCTTACACAGCATTAGAGACACATCAGTCTAATGGCCCCCTTGTTTAATTAACATTCTTGAAATGTTGAATTGTGTGAAAGTGACAGCCAATTAAACAAGTACTGCAAGTGGCAAAAGCTATGCCCTTCTCGCTACAGAGATCCATTTTAGCTAACAGGTTTATAAAAGTCACTTTAAAAAAGTAGAGCCTCTTTCCAAATAGTAGCAATATCTGAATAATTATTTTTAATACAAAGAAAACAACCTATATTCAAAGATGTCAGACATTATTCTTAAATAAACTTGTATTCTTGAGTAAATTACATAGATCAGACATTTCTAGCATCTGGAAACTTTTTAAAAAATATAATACAAGTTGCTAAGCCTCACACAGACCCACAGAATCAGAATCTCCAGGACAGTCCTTAAATTGTTTGGGGTTTTTGTTTGTTTGTTTGTTTTTTGCTTTTTTTAATGCCCAGGGGTCATTCCAGTGAGTGATTGGGAATCATTGTTCATAATGAAATTAAGTTACTAAAGGACATAAAACCTTGAAAACCAAATAAATCTTTTAAGATTTAAATTGTTTCTGCACCCTTAATTCATCTTGAATAACTAATCCTGAAATGTGCATTTTGCATTTTCTAAATAAATAATTTGGTTACCAAAATGTAAATTTTGCACTTAAAAAGAAAATTTTTCACATATTTGGTTCTACTTATGATAGAAAGTATGCGTGGTTTCTAAAAGTATCGTGTAATATGATTAATAATGCAATTAAAAGGTTTATACATGCCAATGGTTTCACTGCAACTCAAAAATTCTAGTAATTAGTGCTTTTGAACCCTATTTAGCCTAAGAATGCTAATTTGGCCCTGTGTCTTGTTAAGCTTCATTAATTAACTTGTCACCATGTATTTAATAAGTTCACAATTTATCTGGTGTGGTAGAAAAATAAATGAGCAGTGGCAAGTAAACTTATTGATGCCACTGTGCATTGCTTTGTTTGTTGTTTGCTTTTGCTTTTTTTTTTCTTTTTTTTAACTAATTTTAGGTGGTGCCATCATTAACATAGGAATCAGGCATGTGTTATACTAGCTAGTGTTGACAAAGCACAGAAAATGAACACCTCCTTTAAGTGCAGTATTAATGACCATAACACCCCATGACAAAGATTACTAATTGTCCTACTGCCTGTCATACCTGGCCTCCAGCCAGCCCCCAACATTATATGAAATAGTATTAACCTCCTGTCTTATTTAAACCACTGTTATTTTGTCTCTGCTACAATCAACTAATACATAGCCTTTGCTGGTGATTCTATCTGTCTTAAGAATGCTATAAACCCAAGCCCATCATTTTGACATTGTTTGTGTTTGGAATGATCTAAATGCACACACACACAAATACACACACACACACACACACACACACACACACACGAGCAAACTTTAGTACGGCTCCCCTGAACTCTCTTCTTAACAAGTCCCTGACTTTTGGGCTAAATCTTGCTTGCCACAAACAAATTATATGAAAAAAACTAGTGAAGATTTCTTACCTTGAATCAGTAAAATCTCCCCAAATAGCATATTCCACTATTTCATCATTTCAGTACTTAAAGATAGTCTACCTCATGCTTAACTCCAATCACTTCTGCTTTAATTCTATTACCTCCTATCAGTTCTGAGTCTACCCATATAACTGCCAGTCTTTTTTTTTTCTGTTCATTAAATCATTTTTAACAATTTTATGACATTAGAAACTTTTATATTGTCAAATTGAAAATAGCTGTGTAATCCATACAATAACACCTTGTTTATCACCAGTTACCTCTTCAATTAGATTCTCTCTTCAAAGTACTGAAGAGAAATAGGCCACCCTAAATGTGTCACTTTGGCCTGTAGTTTATTTTGAGCTGAAGACAAGACACAAAAAGATTCAGGAAGAACTTTTTAACCTCCCTCTTAACTGACTAAAAGAATGTAGATAGTAGGCTTGGTCAAAGAAAAGAACTATCACCAGAGGTAACTACAAAGAGTTTGGGTTATGTCTGATAAGCTGCGGGGAGCTCAGCAGGGCCTTTTAGTTTAAATTCCTAAGGTAATGGAAAGAGAAGTCACATTAGGTGGTGAACTTATTATACATCAAGTTGACAATGCACTGCAGAATTGTATTCTTGAAACCTATGTAATCCTTGCTAACAGATGTCACCCCAATAAAAAAAAAAAAAAAATTCCTCTCTGCGTCCCATTATCTCTGCATGTCATGGCAAAACGTGTTTACCTAACATTTGTTCTTCCCATCTTCCTGTGAATTTTCTTTCTTCTCTTTGAATCCCCAGACCGTACCCACTTCTGCTTTGCTCAAGATGGCATATAACCCCAAATGCCTTACTGTCTGAGAGTCTCTCATGTCTGTGTGACACTCCTGTAGATAGAAAATTAATTTTTTTTCTTCTGTTAATCTGTCTTATGTCAATTTAATTATTAGACCAGTCAAAAGAACCTAGAAATGTAGAGGAAACTTTTCTTCCTCTATAGTACAATATTGATAATTTTTAATTCTGAAAAAAGCATCTTCCTTTAAATAGGTTTACTTTATTTTCTGATTGCAGAGGCATATTTTAAGACTTTAAACTATAACTATTTTAATATTAATATAATATTAATATATAAGAAAATTTTGTGAGACTCGACAAAATGGCAGCCTGAGAGGGACCTCCGAAAACTCCTCTTGAGATTACAACTAACAAAACACCTGTACCTCAACCAAGGACCCTCTACATAATGCACAATCAGAGCTAAGAAACTCACTCATTGCATTAAGGTACTGCAGGAAATATAAAAAGAAGAGCCAGAGCATGGCCACATGGGTCCCTGCTTGGAACTCTACTACTGGAGGAGGCGGGTGAGCGCTCTGGGCCTCGGTCTGCGAGACAGAGGGAAGGGGGCCCACAGGTGGGGCATGAGATACCGCACCCACCTCGCTTTGGCCCAAGGAGGTGCAGATGGGTCCACAAACTGCAGCAGCCGGACTTCATTCCATCCAGTTCCCAGAGGAAGGGGAGTGACTGGGCAGTGAGAACCTGCAGTGTGAATGCTCTGGCTGGGAAGGAGGAGAAGAGAGGGGGCTACATGCATGTTTCTCAGCCCACAACCATACAGGACTGACCCCAAGGTACAGGGAAAACCGAAAATAGAAAGGCACAGTCATGCCCAAACTCCCTGCACAACCCCAGGAGCCACAGGAAGAAAACAAAGCCGAAAATTCCCCTCCCCCACAGACCTCTGCCAATCCAATATTAGCAGCAAACACCAAAGAAACTGCAGCTGGTAGGGTCCAGAGAGGTTGAAAGTATGAGAAACCAGAGAATTAAAGAGATGGGGACAGATGACCTATCAGAAACAGAGCTCAAAGCAATGATTATAAAAATGCTTAAGGAAATGAATGATAATTTCAACAGAGCTGGCAAGCATTAAAGAAGATTTACAAACCATTATAAAGGACCAGAGAGAGATAATGACTACTGAAATGAAGAACGGGATAAAAGTCATCAAACTAGATAAAATAGGAGCACAAAGCAGTGATTTGCAGGAAAAGCCAGCAGAAAACACCCATTCAGAACAGATAGATATGAGAATCCAGAAAAATGAGGATGGTTTGAGATTCCTCTGGGACAATTTTAAGCAGAAGAATACCAGAATGATAGGTGTACCAGAAGGGACAGGGGATCAAGGAATTATTTGAAGAAATAACTACTGAAAATTTTCCTAACCTGGTGAAGGAAATAGACATATAAGTCCAGGAAGCACAGAGAATCCCAAACAAGATGATCCCAAATAAAAACACACCAAGACATATCATAATTTAAACAGCAAAGGTTAAAAAAAAAAGAGAAAATTCTAAAAACAGCAAGAGAAATGCAAGTAGTAACTTATAAAGGGACATGCATTGGATGCTCAGCTAATTTCTCACCAGAAACCCTACACCAGAAGAGATTGGCAGAAAATATTCAATGTGATGAAAATCAAGGATCTACAACCAAGAATAATGTATCCAGCAAGCATTCAAACTAGCATTCAAAATTGAAGGACAGATAAAGAGCTTCTCAGATAAGGAAAAGCTAAAGAAATACATCATCACCAAACCAGTACTACAAAGAATGTTAGAGGGACTTCTTTGAGATGGGAGAAGGGGTGAGAGAGTGGGTAAAATAAGGGAAAGGGATGGAGAAATTTAATTTGATTGTTAACATAGCATCAAAAGCAACAAAGAAACAAAACCCATGGACACAGTCAATAATTCAGTAGTTACCTGAGGGGAAGGGAGAAGCGGGTGGGGGAGAAGGGACAGGAACACAAATATATGGTGATAGAAAGAGAACTGACTGTGGGTGATGAACACATAACACAAACATAGAAGATGTAATGTAGAATTGTACACCTGGGACCCATGTAATTTTTACTAATCAATGTCACCCCAATACATTAAAAAAAAAATTGGTTCAATTAAAAACAAGAATAAGTTGCTTTAAACTCCAGGCACCAAAAGTCAATTTTCTCCCCAGAGGATTAAAGTTTATCCAGATCTTTCTTTGTGCATGTATTTAAATATGTATGTGCCTCTATTAGTTATCTATTGTTGTGTAACAAATTGCTCCAAAATTTAGTGGCTTGAAACAATAATAAACATTTCCTATTTCACAAACACACACAAAAAATTTGCACTGCAGAAAATTTTTTTCACAAATTATTTTAGTTACTACAGCTATTCTAATATGTAACCTTTACAATTTCTTCCATAAAGTTATGGCTGACCAGATATGCTCAATATAAAATAAATAGGCCCTAATGCATGTCATTATTCAGTGCAAATACATTTAAAGGTGTTGCATTGCCTAGTGAAATAAAATAATTCATTTAGGTTGGCATTCAAAACTTTCCATCTTATAGCCCTGGTGTTCCTTTCTAACTCAATCTAAGTACCTTGTGTTACAACAAAAATGGACTGTTTCTTATTCTTCAAACAAGTCTTTGACTTTGCTCTCTTTGTGACTGTGCCCACTCTCTTCACTCTACCTAGTAGAACCTCACCCAGCTATCCCACCTCCACCATCCATCCCATCTCCCTCTGCTGCCATTATTTTTACTTGCCTTTTTACCCTCCTTTTCATTGTCACCTCTTTCACACGGACTTTCTCAGTTCTATCAACTGGCTCAAGAATCTTCCCATCTACTGAACTAGCATAATGCATAATTAGTTTCTTGCATGACTCTGACATTTTTGCCTTGATTAGCATTTCTTGCTTTATTGTTCTTCAACATAAGGGTAAATGTCAAGAGCAAAAAGACTGTTTTTATTTGCTGTTAAATAGCCCCAGCCAGACCAACACAGTATCTTAAACATCATAAGTCCTCAATCAGTATTTACTGAATGTATTCATTTCCTATGGCCGCTGTAACAAATTTCAACAAACTCGGTGGCTTAAAACAACACAGATTGATTCTCTTACAGTTCTAGAAGCCAGAAGTCCTAGTCTTTTCACCAGGCTGAAGTCAAGGTGTTAGCAAGGTAATGCTCACTTTGAAGGATCTTGGATTAAACCAATTTTTTTGCCTTTTCCAACTTCTGGATCTGCATTATTTGCATTCTTTGGCTCTTGGCCCCTTCCTTCAACTTCAGTACCATCTTCAAATCTCTGTTTGCTTCAGTCATATTGCCTTCTCCTCTGTACCAAATTTCCCTCTATTCCCTCTTATAAAGATATGTGATTACATTTTGGGCCCACCAGGATAATCCAAGATAATCCCTTCATCTCAAAACCTTAATTTAATCACATTTCTTAACCACATAAAGTAATGTTCACCATTTTGCCATTATTTACAGGTTTAGGCATTAGGACATGAATATCTTTGGGGGCCATTATTTAGCCTACCGCAGCAAGTTTAATTTACTAGCCTTCCTTGGTGCTATTGGTTTTTTGGTTTTTTTGTTTGTTTGTTTGTTTGTTTTTGCCACTAGATGAAATGGTACTAGTGAGTTCTCTGATTAAATCAAGGCTATATAGCTGTTTTAAGACAAAAAATTATATGTGACCTTTTTGATTAAAAAAAAAGCAATAGGATACTGAATAATTTACAAAATATTTTTCTATTTAAGCATCAAGATAACTCAATGAAGTCAATATTTTTATTATCTATGTTGAAACCGTGGAGACATCCTGCCCGAGGCTGCTCTGCAAGCAAGCCAGGTCAGGCTGACTTCTCCCTCTTGAGGTCACAGAACCACCAGCTCTTGATTTCTTTACAGATATTTTTTCTTACTTCCAAAGAAACCCCTTCAGTTACAACTTTGAAAGCCATACTCATTTGTAGGCTTTTAAAATGTCACCATTTAAAGGAACATTCAAAATATTCACACATACTTGGATCTCCATCTATTACTACCTAGAGAAATTTCCCTACTACCAGCATCTGATAGTATAAATTCAACCCTAACAGCCTGTCTGATCCTCTGAATCCTCTGCACCTGGAACCAATGTGGGTCTGCCTTCTCTCCTATCCTTGTTAGAGAGTTCTTTTCAGGAGTCTCCCTTAACAGTATAAACCACAGGTGTCCAACCTTTTGGTTTCCCTGGGCCACATTGGAAGAAGAATTGTCTTGGGCCACACATAAAATATACTAACACTAACAATGGCTAATGAACTTAAAAAAATAAATTGCAAAAATATTTCATAATGTTTTAAGAATTTGTGTTGGGCCACATTCACTGCCATCCTAGGCCGAAGGTTGGACATGCCTGAAACTGTATCTTAGCAGGTAGTGACTAAGAACTGTCAATAAGTATGATCTGCTTCTTATCTGATAGAGAAATGGCTACCGCTCTCTCCACATTCCTCCCTTTAACGCAGCCTAAGTTTTTCTGACAGAGTCAGACTCCTTAGGCACAGCCTACCATAGCACAGCATACTCCTACCTGGGCCTCTATCCTCTCCCTACGCAGACCTACGTCTTCATGAAGTGCATGGCCTCTGATTGGAACATCTGTCTTCACTCCTCCTCAGTGTAAAAACAGCCACTCTTCTGTGAAGACTTTTCTACAGATTTCTCCCAAGTAGCCCCGGCTCAGCCCTACTATGCCCCACCAGGTATTTAGAACACTTTCACTTAAGTGGTACTTATCACACTGAATGACATTGGTTGCTTATCTCCCCACAATAGCCTTCAAATTCCCAAGGGACAGAAACTTTGTATAATTTGCCTTTATACTTTACCTTTCTGTGTCTCCATTTCTTCCTTATAAAATAGTGATTATAATAATTCCTACTCTGTAGAGTTGTTACTGGATTAAGAGATTTAATGTATACAAAATGGTTAGAACAGTGCTTGGCACATAGAAGTGATCAATAAGTGCCAGCTATTATTACTCATGACATTTATCACACTCTGACATCATTTTTATATGTTTCTTTACAGTCTCTCAACATGTTTAGGATGTAAACTCCATAAGGGCAGAGATTTTTGCTGTTTTTTTCCACTTGCCTATCCCTAGAACCCGGGGACTCTGTTCTGGGTACGTAGTGGATACTCAAAATTGTGGTGAACAAATACTTGAGGGAATGAAACCCTAGCACCTAGCATCATATCTGTCATGTAGTAGGCACATAGTATGTTTTCTTAAATGAAATGTTATTTTTAAATTTTTTACATGTCTGATTTTACGACGAACAAGTGCTTTCTCAATGAAGTACCTTCTTGAATTTTCATGAAAGGCAGAGCATTGCATTTTTTTAATATAAATAGACATTATTAGTCATATTATTATATGTATTTATTTTGATGATTTATTTTGCTAGTCATCAATTTTAAGCATTCATTCTTTTTTAATTTATATGCTGCTGGCTATAATTTTTCCTCAATAAAGGATTTAATGTAGTAAAGATAATATAGTAATAGTACATGCTTTAATGGGAAATTTTTTCTGTTATTGTTCAGAACATTTTTTAGTTTTCATTATGATTTCTTCTTTGACCTATGGGTTATTTTTATTATGTAAAAATTATCAAAAGTATAATTTTAAAATTCCAAACACATTAGGACTTTCTAAGCATTACATCTTCATAACCAAAAATCCTCTTAACCCATTTTCTGTTTAGAAAAAAAAACAGTGCAGCTTGCTGCCACTTTCATTTAATTTTACAGAAACACTCTCTTTGAAGCTGAAGCAAATATGACTGATTTTAAATGTGAAAATGAAGTATAAAAACTGCTCTTGGAGTTATTTCTAAACAGAACTTGACTCTAATCCTAATGTAACAGAAATGTATATGATGATCAGTATTTAATAATTTTTTCACATGTAGGAATGCTACATTTTTAGGATTTGACATTTTCAGTGATCGAGAATTACTGTATTTTGTAAATGGAAATACCATTACTAAAAGCAGAATGCTATATATAGAATGATGTCATTTGTTTCTAAAGACTATTGTTATACTAGAGCAATGCAAAAATAATAATAAAAGCAAGCTATTTTATGATGAACTTTGGGGGTAAGGTTATGACTGTAACCCATGAGTTATCTGGGAGTAAACGCTGCAGCCACAAGCACCACTGGTGAGTATTCTCAGGGCAAATGGGAAATGGGTTAAAATTCACTTCGGTTCAAGGTTTCTTCACCTCCAGTAGAGTCTGTCCAGTTAGAAAGGTTATAATCAGGTTTACTCCAATAAAGAAACTTTTTAAATTGAAGTATCAGTCAGGATACGCATTTAAATTTAAACGAATTAAACAAAATTTAAAATTCACATGAGCCACATTTCAAGTACTCAATAGTCATATGTGGCTAGTGGATACTATATGGGACATTGCAAACGTTTTTATCACTGCAGACAATTTTATTAGACAGCCCTTGTCTAGGTTATGTTGCAGCAGCAAACACCACCAAAATCTCAGAGCTTTAACATAGCAAAACTTTATTTTTATGTACTCAAACTCCACTGCAATTCAGGATGACTCTAGGGTACCATCATCCATGTACTAGCTAAGCATTATAGGCCATTTTGGTTTTATGACTTTCCATATCCACATATACCCCCATGATCACTGTAGTGGGGAAGAAAACACGAAGACTCATGCACCAGCTCCTAAGTGCTGCCACCTGCAAATAACAGTCATGCCTAACTGTGAGGGCCTGGGAAGTCTAAGGCTCTGTGTACACAGAGATAGAAGGAGATTAGTAAACATTGGTGAAATCTACCACACTAGGCATGACTGTATTCAAACTGCCTCCTTGTATGTACCTTCGTGTAATTAATATCATATATGTAAAAGTACTACAGTTTTAGGGAAAGTACTAGGCTGTCAGTAAATGCTACTTCTCTACTCTTTCTTTTTGCAATAGTTTTTTATATGATGTCACAGATTCTGGTCTCAACCTTCATTTTAACCCATTTTCTATAATGCAATCAGAATTACCAGATCATTTTTCTGATTTCCTAAAGAAAATTCTTCTTTAGTTCCTTACTGAGTACAGATTGAAATGCACTCTCTTTAGTAGGATATCCAAGGTCTCCCAGAGTCTGGCCCATCTGG
>PVJL010004197.1:0-68116 GCA_004026885.1 Lyroderma lyra
ATCAAAATCCCACAATCATACTTTCGTGAAATAGATAAAAGAATTATTAGATTTATATGGAACTATAAAAGACCTCGAATTGCCAAAGCAATACTACATAAAAAGAATAAGGCTGGTGGCATTACACTTCCTGACTTCTATTTATATTACAAAGCATCAATAGTCAAAACAGCTTGGTACTGGCAGAAGAACAGAAATACAGACCAATGGAATAGAATTAAAAACCCAGAAATAAACCCACAAATATATGGACAAATAATTTTCGATAAAGGAACAAAAAACATACAATGGGGAAAAGACAACCTCTTTAGTAGGTGGTGCTGAGAAAACTGGAAAAACATATGCAAAAGAATGAACCTGAGCTGTGAACTCTCTCCATATACAAAAATTAACTCAAAATGGATTAAAGACCTTCATATAAGACCTGCAACAATAAACTGTATAGAAGAAGATATTGGTACTAAACTTATAGACCTAGGACTCAAGGAAGACTTCATGAACCTGAAGGCAAGGGAAGGAAAAGCAAAAATAAATGAATGGGATTATACCAAACTAAAAAGCTTCTGCACAGCAAAAGAAACCATCAACAAGGCAAAGAGACAGCCAACTGAATGAGAGAAAATATTTGCAAATAATGCATCAGATACGGGTCTAATATCTAAAATATATAAAGAGCTAATAAGACTTAACAACAAAACTAACAAACAACCCAATTGAAAAGTGGGCAGAAGAACTAAACAGACACTTCTCCCACGAAGAAATACAAATGGCCAGCAGACATATGAAAAAGTGCTCATCCTCATTAGCTATCAGGGAAACGCAAATAAAAACCACAATGAGATACTACCTCACACCTGTGAGAATGGCTGTTATCAACAAGACAAGGAATAACAAGTGCTGGAGAGGATGTGGAGAAAAAGGAACTCTGGTACACTGCTGATGGGAGTGCAAACTGGTACAACCACTGTGGAAGACAGTGTGGAGGTTCCTCAGAAAATTGGGAATGGAGCTAGCGTTTGACCCAGCAATCCCCCTTCTGGGGATCTACCCAAAGAACTTGAAAATCTTTGTCCGCAAAGACTTATGTACCCCAATGTTCATCGCAGCACTGTTCACGGTGGCCAAAACATGGAAACAACCAAAGTGCCCTGCAACAGATGACTGGATAAAGAAGCTGTGGTACATATACACAATGGAATATTACTCAGCTATAAGAAAAGATGAAATATTGCCATTTGCAACAAAATGGATGGACCTGGAGACCATCATGCTAAGTGAAATAAGCCAGACAGAAAAAACAAAGAACTGTATGACTTCCCTCATATGCGGAATATAAAACTGACAGCAAAGAAAAAAAGAAATGAACAAACAAATAACCCATGGACACAATCGATAGTTTAATGTTTATTTGGGGATGAGTGGGTTAGGGAGGGGAGAAAGGGGAGGGGGTGGGAGAGTGGGGGGAAGCTAAATATAAGGTGATGGAAAGAGAAGTCACATTAGGTGGTGAAGTTATTATACATCAAGTTGACAATGCACTGTAGAATTGTATGCCTAAAACCTATGTAATCCTTGCTAACAGATGTCACCCCAACAAGTCTAACAATAAAAATGAATTAAAAAAAACAAACAAAAAATAATAATAATAATATTTTTGTAGGTTTTTCAGTGATAATTAAATGAGATGTTTATAACATTTACAGTTTCTGGAACATAGTAAATAACAATGATGTACATAGAAGACATTTTTATTAATAAAAGGGAAGAATGAGTCTGCTTCAAGTTAGCCAAAAAACTTTGTTATATTATAAACGGTGATGTAACAGAAGCCCAGTTTGCAGGCCTCTATTGATTGGCCTATGAGAATCTCAGCCCTGTTTTAAGTAGACCCCTTGGGTGACACACAGTAAGGCTGAGCAATAATGACAGTCTGTGAACCCAATCCAGGGCCCATACAGTGCCAATAACATAGCCTCAGAAACCCAAGGTGAACCCTCAAGACTGTCTAGACAAGGGGCTGCAAACGCTGGGGCAGCCTCATAAATTAAATGAGAGAAGCAGGCTGAGGTGTGACCATGGGGAAATGTAAAGCCTGTGTTCTCTCAAAAGAGGCAGCAGCCACTGAATGTCAGGAAACTGGAAGCCTCATCTCAGGGAGCAGAATATGGGGAAGAGTTGAATACACAACTGCTGTTTCTGCCTCAGTATTTCAAGAGAAACTGCAAGTCCAGATTATGTGAACTCTCCCAGTGTTTAATGTGGATGACAAAAATCACCCTTTTTTGGCCCACATCTTGGGCCCATAGAGCTCCATTTGGCACTCTATTCTGCACATCCAGATAAGGGAAATACCTCACTGAGCTTCCAATGAAAACATAATGGCTTTTCAGTTCACATACCTCTGCTCTTCTGCTCACCTATTATTTCATATTCAATCACATGAATGACTTTCTCTGAGAAAGTAATAGAACAGAATATTTATATCCTTGTTGTCCTAAAGTAGCAGAGTGAGGAAGGTAGATAACCAGAATCTTGAATTGCACAAGGAAACTCCTTATATATCAACATTCATCCTTTCATGGAATTTTGGATTATTTCTTAATTGTTAGCTGGCCACTGTCTCCTGATTCACCTCCCAGGCAAGACTCTCCCTTCCAGCTCTGACACTGGAAGTAGCTACCCTACCCGTGAGCAACTTGTTTGCCTAAAGCTTCAGACTGCAATACTGTTTTTCTCTCTTTAGTGACAACCAGGAAGCTGAAAGCCAAATTTTCTAGTAACTGTTTATGTATATTTTGTGCACTCATTTTAGTTCTGCCTTTGTGTTAATTTTTTTCACCTGATTCTGATCATTCTGCCTTACCATTTTTATCTTGCTGCACTGTTATTTATTTTGGTGAACCCCCCAAATCCCATTTTTGGAATGTAATGTGGTAAAAACAGATTTTTAAAATGTAGAATATTGCTCAAAAATGTAAAGAAAGAAACTTCTAAAACATGCAATAGCTTGGATGGATCTTAAGGGCATTATGCTTAGTGAAACAAAAGCCAATCTCAAAAGATTACATTCTGTATGATTTCATTTATCTAAGATTCATGTACAACAAAACTATAGAGATGGAGACCGAATTATTGGTTGCCAGGTAACAGAGATATGGGGAGGGGGTATAAAAAGGCAGCACATGAGAATTTCTAGGAGTGATGGAACAGTTTTATATGTTGACTGTGGTAGTGGTTACAGATATCTGTACATGGAATCAACTTACATAGAACTATACACATACACACATACACACATACATGTAAAAACTGATGAAAACTGAATAAGATCTGTAATCTTGTTAGCACCATTGTACCAATGTCAGCTTCCTGGCTTTGCTATTGTACCACAGTCATATAAGATGTCATCATTGGGAAAAACTGGGTAAATTATTCACAATACCCCATGTAGTATATTTTGCAATTTCCTATGAATCTATAATCTCTGAATAATCTTAATCTATAATTATTATAAAACAAAAAGTTAAAGATAATAAATGCACACTTACCTGGATAAGTATAAAAGTGCCTGAGTTATTTATTTGGCAAACTTTATTCTCATTAATAATATTGACTTGCTAAGGGCCATGCTCATTTTCCCATGTATTCATTTTATTTGCAATGAACAGTTTTTAAAGCTTGTAGCGAAAAGACCTCTGGGAAATTATGATGTAATAATTAGGACTCAAAAGCCTATTTGGGAGCATGTTAGATATGTAGGCTTCTAGATATGCATAACAATCATATTACAATATACTAAAATGGGTAAAGGAAGTGAGAAAAGACACTTAGAAATCACGTTTATTGATACATTAAATTACACACACACACACACACACACACACACACACACACACACACCACAGAGTGTTGCAAGTTTATGCTGTGCAGGAAGGGGTGAGGGACTTTCAGAATCTACTTTCTTCTCTTCGTAGCAACTTAAGTCAACAGGGTTTTCTGCAACTTATTTCTAGAATCACTGTGAATTTATTTTTCCACCAGCTACCCTTTATGCTCCACAGACATTTCATAATGCTTTTCTAAGGAAAAAGAAAATACAACCATAATTACTATCAAAGTATTTATCAAGGCAAGAGGATCAAATTAGTGTTAATTCTGTGCTAGAAAAGATTTCTGCAAACCTTGAAAGTGTTTTTTGACTTAGGACCATAATCATGGAGCAAATATGAGCTTATCTATGAGAAGAGAAATTGATAAACTATGGCTCTGCATTAAACATCACTTCTATTGAGCACAGCAGTAAACAAGTCACATCAGACAAAGGTAAGCTTTCTCGTAACAGTTAAGTGAAACTGGGACTGTTTTTTGTTTTGTTTTGTTTTGTTTTGTTTTGTTTTGTTTTGTTTTGGCTATAGAATGGGACACTGGGATCCCCAATGGGGATACCCTTATTATACAAAACACTTATTTGAAATTCTGCTGAATTAAATGTGTCTTGAAACTCATGGACCCACAGAATTTATACTCCTCTTAGATGGATTTGTTACCTAAGTAGCTGGTGCCAGAGCATTAAGAACAATGGAAAATAAGGTCAACTGTTGGAAGAAATTTTTAGATATGAAAGACTTAATTCTTGAGCTCTTATTTTCTGTAGAAACAGGTATCTGAATGATTTCCTACCCTCCAAAGACTTTCCTTTAAACTGGGGAAATTAACACACTTTGGGGAAAAACTGTCAAGTTAGAAAAGTATGAGAGCATTTAAATGGGAGGTAAGAACTGGTTCTGAAGAAAATGTATAAAAGTGTATTTTTAAAAGTACAAAGCATACCTTCAAAAGGATGTAGGATCAGGTGACCTAGAAGCTTTTGGACTTTCAGAAAGTAGAGAAGGCAGTGAGGAGAACATCTAAGGACAAGAGAAAGGATACATGTACTACCTTGTCATTTGCTTGTCCAGCTCTATGTAGAAAGTTCCCAGCATGGCCCCTGTTTTTATTTCATTAGCAAATGTGTTTCCACCATTCAGAAATCTTGGTTATGGAGCATACAAACATAAGAGTCCAAAGGAATGGGAGGGTAAAATATCCAAACAAAGACAGCAGAGAAAATATGATGACTCAACTCTTTCTCAGCATTATAAAGAGACATCCACAATGTGCTCATGCAAGTGTCACACATTACTCCAGACACTATATGGTCTTAAATTAAAGACCTTGGCCTGACTCCAAGATGATCAAATTCTCTTAAACATTGCTATAGCCATAAAAATACAGTAATTTTTATTTACTGATGAGGATGACATGGTGGTGGCAAAAAAAAATACCACAATAATAAAGTTTAAAATATGCTTTTTTAAAAAGTACATTTATGCAGTCTTTGAGGTACGGGAGAAGAGAAAAAGAACCACTCTTCAGAGTGACCTGGGCTGGCCCCATCACTGTTATTAATATAATGGTCTCCAAGGTTAGTACCATTTATTGAATGATAGTTATATCATTGTTTTTGACCCACACTTGACCAAAAATTTGCTGATTAATTTGTCTTAAAATAGTCCAATTTTTCTTTGAGTTTAGATATTTATTAAAAGTTATAAAACTTGGGGAATTTCTAGAGGAAGTAAATCTCTCAATTAAAAATAAAAGTTTCAATGACTAACTATATGACTTACCTGTCTTCATTTATCCAATATTGGTGGAGCTGCTGCTCTGTGGCAGGCACTACTGCAGTATTGGTGATACAGCTGAGAACAATGTAATAATACTTACATTCTAACAAGGAAAATCAGGTGTGTTTAGCTTCTTATGGTTGCTACAACACATTATCACAAACGGTGGCTTAAATAACAGAAATTTATTGCCTCACAGTTCTGGAGACCAGAAGTCCAAAATCCTGGTATCAGCAAGGTATCTCTCCCTTTGGAGGCTGGAAGGGGAAATCAGTTTCTTACCTCTTCCAGCTTCTTGCTGCTGTCTGCGTTCCTTAAATTGTGGACACATCCACATCATTCCACCTTGTGTCTCTGTCACAATGCTGCCTCCTCTTCTGCCTATGTCATCTCCCTTAGCTTCCTTGTAAGGGCATTTGTGACGACATTTAGGGTCCAACTAGATAATCCCAAATAGTCTCATTTCAGTAGCCCTAATGTAATCATATCTTTAATCATCTAAGATCATATTTACCTTTTCGCCATATGCGGTAATATTCACAAGTTCCATTGCTGAGGACATGATGTTAGGGCTAAATGAGTTGGATCAAAAGCCATACAATGGAAAAGGCTTGCAAAATTCTTTAGGCTTGTAAAACTCTTTGCCCCACTTTCCCCTCTAATCATATCCTGTTGAGTCTTGCAGAGGCAAAACATGCTGACAAGCCAGGGAGATGATGAACAAAGGAAAATCACGGACCCCAGATAACAGACAACCAATGGTCAACAGGACCACAGAAATTTACCGGACCCAGCCTGCTTATCTATAAAACTCCCCTAATCCCATTCCTTCTCTCTGACTTCTTTCTCAAATCAGCCCGCTCGCACCCAGGTGCAATAAAAAGAACTTTTGTTCTACCCTCATGGAGCCTTGTGTTGATTTGGCTTGCTCGGTTAAACTAACTAGTCGGAACTTTTCATCGTGGTGCCAAAACCCTGGAGGTCTTGAGCGGATAGCCTTTATGGCCCTTTTGCCGCCTCCAGACCTCCTGACCCCACACAGGTCAGCCACTCGCCTATCAACCAGACATGGGAACTCACCTCCCACTCTCACCTGGCCTCAACAACATTAGACACCAATAATCTATCCACAGCAAGGTCTCTTGGACTGTCTCGCTTTTTGTCGCCTGGGGCAATCATCGAAATTCCAATGTCGGTCAGGATTAGTCCTCAGAGCCAGCCTCCTCTGGAACCCAGGACTGGGACGCGCTCCCTTGTCTAGCCTTTCTTTTGCTACCAGGTGACGAAGAAGCAGAGCCTTTCTCGTTCATTTGGTACGCGGGCCTTGCTGGGGGTAAACTGGAGAGGACCACACCTCCGAATTTAGGAATACTTCTGCCATTCCTCGCACTACCCCTTTAGGATGCCTCTTTAAAAAAAAAACCTTCAAGTCCTGGGTCTTTCCCAAGACCTTTGGTCTAATTGCCTCATTTTTTACTACAACAGGCATGACTACAGTACAAACTAGATAATGGCTCCCAATGGCCAGAAAATGGCACTTTTGAATGCCATTTCAAAATGACAGGTGACAGGGGCAAATGGTCAGAAGTTCCTTATGCCCAGGCTTTCTTTGACTTATGATCCTGCCTGCTCTTTGCGACACCTGCTCTCCCTCCCAAATCTTTCTACTCTATACCAAACCCCACACCCAGATGGGCATAACCCCTCACAACTAAAGAAATAAAAGTACCAAAGCCTCCTTAATCGAAGCTCTTGAGCCATTTTCCTGCTCGAGCACATTCCTACCTCTTAGGAGTGTACTTTCCCTTTGCCACTCGAGGCCCTTGAGCCACTCACCTTCTTGCTCAGGCCCTCCCCTACCTTTTTGGAGTGTACTTTCCATAAACTATCTCTTTGTTTCATCTCTATACTCTGGTGTGTGTCTCATTCAATTCTTTGCTCAAGATACCAAAGACCTGGACACTGTGCCGAGGACACCCCATTTTCCGGTAACATATTTGGTGAGTCAGCCAGGAGGTAAGCCCCCTTTTTAGGGGACCCCAAAGCCCTCTTACTCTTCTGTATCCCCTCTATCTCACGAATTTGCCACCTTCTGTGGGCATGGATCAGACAGTTAAAAGCCATTAGGGCGTCTGCTGCTTGAAGACTCCTGTGACAGGATAACCTGGTCCTGGAACAGGTCACTTAGGACCTGCCAGGACAAATCCAAGCAACTGTCAGGTCTATGTTTGTACAGCATTACGTCTCACTAGAGACTTAATTTTTATCCTGTTTGTTCTTTGGCCTTCTTCTTTTTTTTTTTTTGTTTTTTGTTTTTTGTTTTTTTAATTCATTTTTATTGTTAGACTTATTGGGGTGACATCTGTTAGCAAGGATTACATAGGTTTCAGGCATACAATTCTACAGTGCATTGTCAACTTGATGTGGCCTTCTTACCACCCTTATGTCTTCCACATTCTCACAACACCCTAGTGTAACTTCATTCCTCTTCTTCTAGGATATAACAGTGGGCCTTTGGGGAGACTCATCAGACTATTTATTTCAGCTCATTACTCTCTTCAGAAAATCACTCCCATCATGTGGCTTCTGCAGGGGCTTCTGGATCTATTTTGCTGAGGCTCCAGTCAGCTTAATCTCTCATTACCTTTTCCATGAGCCTCCTCCTACTAAGGAGTCTTTTTGGTGGGTCCTTTAAAACACCTTTTCATATGCCAGCACCCTTATGCAGATGCTATGGATCACTCTCTTCTTTTTCTACCACCTCCCTCTCCAACTGCCCTGCTTGGGAATCCTGAAGAAGTTCTTAGCCCTCCTCATACTAATGAGCGGGACCCTATACCCTGCAATCCCATCTTCTCTTTTGCCCCTTAGGGAAGTTGCTGGAGCAGAAGGCACTGTTAGGGTGCAAGTGCCCTTCTCAATATCAGACATCCAGCAATATAAGGAAAAGTTAGGAAAATACTCTGAGGACCCTAGTAAGTTTGCAGATGCGTTTCAGAGATTGGGTAAAAGTAAAAGTCCATATGGTTTCTTTGTTCCTCACTCTAGTAACTATCAAAAGCTTGCACAAAGCTGAAATATAAACAAGGCTCTCTGCCTGAGGCAGTGAGCACTATCTCCTGAGGCAGAGGCAACTAAAAAAAAAAGACACTTTTAAAATCAAGCCTCTCTCAAATCAGTGTTTTAGTTTCCTTGGAGCTGTAGGGAATGAGTGTAAGACTTTGCATCCTCTTTAGAATTGCTAGTAGTTCTTCGTGTTTGTATATTTGCCAGTAGAAATACTAATTGTTTGCCTTTTTAGTTGTCAGTAAAAATGAAGGTTCTGCGGATTATGAATGCTAATATAAGAAAAAAAGATGTGTGTTTTAAGAAGGTATAAGGTATGGAAATACATTTTTGAAGGACTCAAAGAAAATAGTTTGTCATAAAGTTTGATATTTCTGAATGAGTAGAAAGAAAGGACAAGGAACTAAGAGGAACTAAGAAAGTTGTAGAAGGTTTGTGAAGAGAAAATCTTGAAGTTTTGACATGTAGTTAAACTGAAAAAGCTTAAGATCTCTCTGACCTATTGTTACATCCCTGATGAGAAGGCTCAGATCCTAAGGAAAGCCAAGGATATTTATTTCAATGTCTTTAGCCACCAAGTCAGGAAAAACGAGGAATGAACAGTGAGACTAAAAACAAGACCAGAGACAGGCCAGACTTTTGACCACAGTTACAGAGAGACCAAGGCTAAAGCCACCTCATGCCACCCCAATCAATCCCAGAAGGAAAACACCAGGTAAAGGAGCCCAGACCTCTGAAACAAGGAGCACCTAGTCCTCCAAAGCAGCTGTGCTTTGAAAGCCTATGAAAGCCTAAAGGGCATGAGAGAAGGGATTGTACCCTATTCTGAAGGAAGCAGGAACCAACCTCTCCTCTGCAAATAGCTGTGATCAACTGACAAGGCCTAAAATAGCCAGCAGCTCCCAATAAAGAGAAGACCACCACTATGACAAGGAAGGAACTGTGGGTGACCCTTGATGTGGCAGGCAATTTCCTGACTGATATTAGGAGCCATTTACTCTGTCTTGGCCACTCACTCTGGACCTAATTCCCCTAAAACTTACTTGGTTACAAAAATAGATTTGGGTTCATATTTAGTCTGTTTCTTGACAGTGACCTGGATTTATTCGGTCCAGCTGAGTACACAGTTTTATCTCTGTTTGTAGTACCAGTCATGACTATTGCCCAGAACACAGGAGAAAACTTCCAGCTACTCACCAGGTCTCTAGATTCTCTAGCCTATATAGTAATAGATAACCGGATAGCTTTAGACTATCTGCTGGCTAAAAAAAGAGGTATCTGTGCCATAGCAAACACCTACTGGTTCTTTTACATCAATTCTATCAGGCAAATTGAAGAAAGGACCCAACACATCTTTGAAAATGTGGCCTGGCTAAGGGAGTTCAGCAAGGGAATACTAGAGGATTCCATTTGGTCAAGTCTGCAAAAAGTGTGTCCACAATTAAGGTGGTTCCTCCCACTGGTTAGGCCACTTACTATAATCTTTCTTCTACTACTTGGTCCCTGCCTTCTAAAGCTGGTCAGCTGAATCCTTCAGGATAGGATTCACACCCTTAATAAATCAAGCTATAGGACAATACCTGTTGCTCCAGATCAGAGGACATTATGACCCTATTCCCCAGGCTTAACACATTTCTTCTAGGCAGCCCACGCCACCCTAACAGTCATGCAGGAAGTAGCCAATGAGAACGGTGCCCTATTCCTTATAAATAACTAAAAAGACAAGTATGTTAGGGCTAAATGTGTCAGGGCAAAAGGCATACAATGGAAAAGGCTTGCAAAATTCTTTAGGCTTATAAAACTCTTTGCCCTCCTTCTCCCTCTAATCACATCCTGTTGAATCTTGCAGAAGCAAAACATGCTGACAAGTGGGAGAAATGATGAACAAAGGAAAATCTCAGACCCCAGATAACAGATGACCAACGTTCGACAGGACCACAGAAATTTACCGGACCCAGCCTGCTTATCTATAAAACTCCCCTAATCCCCTTCCCACTCATTGACTTCTTTCTCAAATTCAGCCTGCTTGCACCCAGGTGCAATAAAGAGAATTTTTGTTCTACCCTCATGGAGCCTTGTGTTGATTTGATGTGCCCAGTCAGAACTAACTAGTCCAAACCTTTCACATGGACATAACCTTTAGAGGCTACTATTCAACCCACTACAACAGTCAATAAATACATAAATAAACTCAGTCCATTACAATGTGACCTTATGAAGAAAATGGCAAGGAGAAGAAATAATGGAGTCATATAGAATGCTATTTTTAGTAAGAAGAGGGTTAGAAAGGGTCTCTTTAATGAGGTGGCATTAGAGCAGAGACCTACTTGAAGTAGATGAAAGAAAAGTCTTTCAGGTAGAGGATGAAAAAGTGCAAAGGCCCTGAGACTAGTTGTGTTTGAGGTAAGAGAAGCAAAGAGACCAGTGTTATTAGCAGTGTAGTAGGAGATGAGTCATGGGAAGAATTTGAGTTTTATTCTGAGTAAAATGGAAGACATGGTAGGTTTAGAGTCAGTAAAGGATTAATTGGTCTGATTTATATTGCTGTGGCTGATATGGAAAACAGTTAATGAGGAGACGGCAGTTAAGTAGTGTGACCAGTTAGGAAGGTACAGTGATATTTCAGGTAGGAAATAATAGTGGTTACGACTAGGGTAGTGGCTATGGAAATAGTGAGAAGTGATCCAATTTGAGATATATTTTGAAGGTTGAGCCAATACAATTTGCTGATTGGGTGACTATAGGTGCAAGTAACAGAGGAGTCAAGGATGAGTTCAACTTTTTTTGCATATATAATTGGAATGATATGAACCACTGTCAAATGAGATTTAGAAGGTGTGGGAGAAGCAGGTTAAGGAAATTAAGAATTTAATTTTGAAATTTAAAGTGACTTTTAGACATTGAAGTGGAGGTGTTCTGTAGTCAGTTGGCTACAGAAGTCTGGAGTTCAGGGCAAAATGCATGTATCTGAGTACCATTTAAAATCACCATGGAATAAGTGTAGACAAGGAAGAGAACCAAGACTGACCCAAATGCACTCCAAAATTAATAACTCAGGGGGATGTGGAGGAACAAGGCAAAAGGTCTGTGAAGTGAATTAGTAAAGAAGTAAAACCCATGAATGTCTGCTGACCTGGAAACCAAAATAAGGAAATTATTCACGAAAGGAGTAATGAATTGTGTCAAAAGCTGCTGATGAACTAGATCAAGTGAAATGAGGATTGAGAGTTTACTACTGAATTTATCAGTGGGGCAATTGTTAGGGGTCTTGTGTGTACAACATAAGTTTGGAGTAATTTCAAAAGGTAATTGTTTAAAAGAAATTGTAGGCAAATAATTTAGTGAATGCAATGACTTTTGCTCTTAAAATGGAGCAGAGAAATAGACTAGTTGGAGGAATTTTTTTAAAGATTGGAGATACTACTACATAACAGTATGCTAACAGAAATGCTCCTATTGAAAGGGAAAAATTGATAATGCAAGCAAGAAAATGAGTAAAGGGAAGTCCTCAAGTAAGTGAGAGGGAACAGGGTTCAATGCCCGAGTAGTCAACTAAGCTCAGGTAGAAGTAGGAGCAGGGCAGGACCTCCTTATAATAAAAGGGAACTCAGATAGTAGTAGATACATCTGCTAGTGTGAAGATGAGCATGCTCTTCTGATGCCTTTTATTCCCTGTGCAATCAGAAGTAAGGTTATCAGCTGAGCATGAGGAGGTTGGAGGAGAATCAAGTTTGAGGTATGGAACAACCCCCTCAAAGAGTGAATTGTCAGGGATAGTATCGAATTGTCTACTAAATTTTCTGTGACAGTACTATGCCATAGAATTATACTGTAAGCCACATATGAAACTCCAAATTTTCTAGTAGCCAACTTAAAAGGTAAAAAGAAACAGGTAAAATTAATTTTAATTACATTTTTATTTAATCCTATATATTCAAAATGTTATTTCAACATGTAATCAGTATAAAAATTATCGAGGTATTTTACATTCTTATTTTGTTAATACTAAGTTAATAAAACCCAACGTGCATTTTACATTTCTGCACATCTGAATTCAAATTAGTCATATTCATGTGCTCAATAGCCACATATGGGCAGTGGCTACCATACTGAACAATGCAGGTCTAGAAAATGAAATAGCACTAATGAATAGCAAAAGGGTCCCCTGAGGTTGGGAGCCATGAATTGAAGTGAGATTGGCACAGCTGTGTGTTGTTCTCAAGCTGTGTGTTGTGCAGAAGCTATTTAGTTTGAAGTCCCATTTGTTTATTTTTGCTTTTGTTTCCTTTGCTTGAGAGGACATATCCAAAAAGTTATTACTCAGACTAATGTCAAATAGTTTACTATTTATGTTTTTTTCTAACAGGTTTGTGGTTTCAGGCCTAAGTTTTTAAACCATTTTGAGTTTATTTTTGTATATGGTGTAAAAGAGTGGTCCATTTTCTTTTTTTTTTTTTTGCATGCATCTGTCCAGTTTCCCACCACCACTTGTTGAAAAGACTATAAGTGTCCATCAACAGATGAATAAATTAAAAAGGTGTATTTACACACAATAGAATATTAAAGAGCAATAAAAAAGAATAAAATTTTGCCATTTGCAACAACATGGATGGACCTAAAGGGTATCATGCTAAGTTAAGTAAATCACACAGAGAAAGACAAATATTGTATGGTTTCACTTATATGTGGAATCTAAAACAACACAAAACAAATGAACAAACAAAATAAAACATCAATGGGACATCACCGATTTCCACTCTTGAGGGATATAAACCCCTGATCATGACTTCTTTATGGCAATTCATTTTCTGAGTTCAGCTGCACTTTCTTCTCAAGTATGTACTTCCATTTTTAATAAACCATTCTCACTTTTCTAAAAACAGAACAAAACAAAACAAAAAAACAGACTCACAGAAAAAGAGACCAAAGACATGGTCATCATGGGAAAAGAGTGGGGCAATCAGTAAATAGTGAAGGGGAATCTAGTCAATAATATTGTGGTAAGTTTGCACAGTGACAGATGATTACTAGAATTAGTGGGGTCATCACATTGTAAGGTATAAAAATGTCAAATCACTGTATTATACACCTGAAACTAATATAACTAATACTGTATACCAACTATTCTTAAATAAAAAAGAAAAATTTTTAAATTAAAAAATAAATTCTTCTTCACCAGTAAAACAAAACAAACTCATGTGCAGACATGGAGGAGGCAGAGTCAGTCTTGGCCAGAAATGGAATTTTGCCAACAGCATTCCACCACAGCATGTACAACCAAATATTATATAGATTGACCAGAGAAAGTAAGCCATAGAAGTAAGAATTGGGGGTTGGGGTGGGGTTTAAAAAGTGGTAGGGGCAATAAAGGTTCTAGTAGTACTAAAAAACTTTTAGAACTGTAACTGCTATACACTATACAATGATGTCTAGAAAAATCCCTGCCCTCAGCAAGCTGATCTTGATGGCAGGTATAGCAATAGCCATGTTATATAATAAATGCCTGGGCAGTAGCATAAAATGTGTTTTATGTGAGTTCAGAGGAGGAAGAACATTACTAGGATGATCCAGG
This sequence comes from Lyroderma lyra, assembly GCA_004026885.1. Lineage (NCBI taxonomy): Eukaryota > Metazoa > Chordata > Mammalia > Chiroptera > Megadermatidae > Lyroderma > Lyroderma lyra. The sequence goes on from PVJL010004197.1 coordinate 14,305, forward strand.
GTGGTATATGCAGGGGATGGTGGGTAAATCCAGTCTTGAAAGATAAATAAGGTTTTAACTGATCTATAAGAAATACATTGCAAAGTAGGGGGAAAGTGCAGCATGGATGAAAAAAATGTTAAATATTTCTGGGGATAAGAGTAAAACAAAAACCTTAATATTAATATTTATTGAGAGCTATTGATCACAATGGGGAAGGCAGCCTACAAATAATGATAGGTCTTAGAGAAGTCCTAGGATCATTTTCCTGGGGAAAGACTGTACTATAAAATTCAATGATACTCCCAGAATACAAAATTTCCTAGGAGTAAAAAAACTAAAAGCCAAAGACTATTCCTTTGCTCTTCCTTTCATACTGGGCCCTTAAACACACAGAGAGACACACAGACACACACACACCCTTTATCTTTCATTTAGAATTCAGTCTCATATATTTAATTCTCTTCTATGGAAATAGTTACATCTAAGGAGAAGCAACATATTTACCTTTTATCCTCAGAGTCTGGAATAAAATATGTAGAAGCAACTAGGATTAGAATATGTGGGATTAAAAAGGCTTTGATTACTATTAACAATTTATTTTTAAATATATGATATACTATCATCATACAGACCCAGTTTATAATGCGTTTAGAAAACATATACATTGTTTGCATTTTTTCCTAAATCTGATATTGTTTACATTAAAATTTTAAGGGAAAAGTAGCTTTTCAATTTACTTTTGTTCTCAACACAGTCACTAAACAACAGGAAATTTTGTTTTCTTAAGATGTGCAGATCATTGTTGCAAAAAAAGTCACTCTCTCTTTTCCTAGCTCTAAATATTTAGGGAAACCTGCCAGTATAGCCACTCCCTCTTTTTTATTTTTTCACAAGAATTTTCTACTTCAAGTGAACTATTTACAAACAGTAAGAAGAGTTAGATGTTTTCACATGACTTTAATAACATTGTACTTTGTATTTATATATCATATATCCTTGGTACTTCATAGTTCATTATCATTTTAAATTTACAAATCAATATATGAAAGCCCAAGGCTTAGAAGCAGCTCTTCTCCTGCCCAATAGTAAGCTTTTAATGCTAGGATTGGAAGTCATAATTACTGACACATGTGGTCCTACAATAGCCAGAGATCATTCTTGTAACAAAAAATGAAGTGCTCAGTAAGTACAACATATTAATTATCAAATACCCCATTTATTTAAGATAATTCTAAGAACCATGGAGCATTAATCATATAAATAACCATATTAAACCACATAGGCCTACATTAATGTGAATAGAGATTAATGTATCATTCAATTAAAACTAATTTTTATTAATATATATTAATAAAAATATATACATAATAGACTCCAAACAATTCCACATACTGGAATATATTTCAAACAAATATTCAACAAATATATCAACATATTTAAAAATCTGAAGTACTATTTTAGATTTTTTTATTATTAGCAACATGCTATAATTCTGAAGGGTACAGATGCCACTGGTCAGACTGCTGCATATATTATCCAGTGTCTCTTAAAAATGTCCATTGTCTCCTTATTCAACTAGGAAGGTAAGGTCCCCAGTTCTCTTAGCAGTGCTAACCTGTAGTTTTGATTCCAGTGTCTTGAACATTCATGTGTCTGGGAGATTCTGTAAGATCTGTCTCAAGGAAGCACAGGCTACCACATGAGCATCAGAAGGAAGGTTAGCAAGTGACTGAATCAGCTTCTTGACTATTGTCTTCAAACACTGGTGGGCAGCATTCAAATCTCTGTCAAACTGCTGTCCTTCAATTTGTAGAGCCAAATGACTACAGATGTTTCTAAACTCAACGCTATCCTGAAATGAACAGCAAACACAAACAAGCAATTAGACAGGTTATGCAGGATATTTGTTGTGCTTTGTGTACCCAGCTTCCATTCCCATCTTTTTTGATGCCAGGACTGGTTTGTTTCTCAGAGAAAAATTCTCTGTTCTCAGTCTGTGTGTGGTTTGAACAAAGCTGACACCAGGTCAATCAGATCATATCAACCCTCATCCACTGGGATTGGTCAGGGATGGACAGGTGACTCAATGCAGGCCAATAATCCACAGTTTCAGAATATTAGCTAGACTGGGAGACGGAATCTCTCTTTAATTGGGGCTGTTGGAAAACATCTTCCCACCATACAAGAGAATCCAAATGAGAATGAAGCCAACACACAAAAAAAGTAGACCCAAGATATTAAAAGAGACTGCTTCCAAAAACATTTTCTAAACATATTAACCGAGCTGAACTTAAACAATAAACCCCAGGATATTTTGGCTATCTGAGTCAAAAAAGTATCCCTTTTCATTTAAGCCATTTGGAGTTGAGTTTCTATTATTTGTTCCTAACAGAGCTTAGACAAATATACAAATAGCTTGTTTCTATTCCACATTCACTGTCTTTAAGATTCCAATATAGGATTTGGTACTTAATGAACATGGTCTCAATAAATTTCCAATGCAACAATAGAAACAACAGTTTCTAAGGAGGTTAAAAGGATGAAATAATTAAATTGATTTTTAATCCCCAAGTGTTTCACATTCTAAAATCCATTGCATGTAAATAGTACACCAAAATTACTCCACATCATACCATTTATTTTTAAAAACATGGAAATGACTTCCCACAGACTTCTGGTTCTGGCAACATGGCACACTTTGTTTCTCCAAAACCTACTGAATTCTAAAATAGAAAAAATAATCTTTTCTGAGCTTGCAAGATAGTAATAAAAATCCCCAAGGGAGAGAAATAAAGAAAAAGTAGATCACTTTAGCTGCCCACCAATACTCATCAAGAAATTAAAGTTAGTCTCTCTTAATCTGGTTTTGAAATGTAGCATAAAGTTCCCCAAGAATGTGTAAATGTGGACCTGCACTACACAGTAGCCTATGTTTGGATTTGCTCTATACCATATACATGTTCTGGAATACTCATTCTAAGAAATTAACTTTAAAATTGGAACTAGACTGATATATCCCTGGACACATGGAAAAAGTAAACAAAAGCCTATTCCATGGAATATATCCATAGCCCATGCTCCACAGCAGAATTCCCCTAAAGTTGTCAAAGACAAGCTCAGAATACAAAATTTGAAGTACAATTCATCATAACACAGCAAACACAATGAAGGGCAGGATTGAACTTTAAGAATATAGAATGTATAAAGTATGCTTAAAATTATTAACAATATAACAGAAGAAATAAAAATGTTTTTAAGAAAAATCAGGCTTGAAAAAGAACTAAATATAACTATCATGGCAAATTAATACTCAAATGGAGAGTTTAAACACCCAAATAAACACATCTGAAGTGAGGATTAGTAAACTGAATGATAAATATGAAAAAATAGCCCAGAGTACAAAATAAAAAGTTAAAGACATGGGAAATATGAATGAGAGGTTAAGCAACATGGATAACAGAATGACAAAGTCCAACAAATACATTTCCAGGAGAGATAAGGAAGAGAATGAGAGAAAGGCAATATTCAAAAAGAATTATGGATAAGAATTAATTATCCCAAATTGATCCAAAACACGAATCTCTAGAGTCAGGAAGCAAAACAAGCCTTTGGCAGAATAAGTTAAATGAGATCTAAATCTAAACTCATTAAAGTAAAACTATTCCTAAAAGTAACCAGAGAGAAAAGAATGATGGAATTTCAAGGGATGACAAGACAGACAATGAAATTCTAAGCCACAACAATTGAACACAGAAAAAAAAAAAAAAAATGACAGCCTCAAGTAACTGTCAACCTAGAATTTTTTAAAAAATCTAAAGTATTATATATTATATATTATAAGGTCAAAATAAATACACTTTCATTTAAAAGGACAAAAGAAGTTACCACCAATAGACCTTCACTGTCAGAACTTCCTAAAAATATAATTCAGACAGAAGAATTTCAATGCAGAAGGAAAGAATGAGATACAAAAAGCAACAGTGAACAAAGAAATTTTAAAATATGGTATAAATCCAAAGAATTTATTAATCAAAACAAAAACTATAACTAACTTGGGGTTTACAAAAGCAAGATAGTTCTAAAATGCTAAATAGAAATAAGATGCTCCTAGGATGGAGAAATATTCTAAGGTATTGCATTTATTCAAGATAAAGGTGGTGATAAATTTCAGACTTGTTAAGTACACATGTGAGAAATGTGTTATCATTAAAGTAGAGTAATAATACATAAAACTTCAAAATCAGCAGGGAGAAAGGTATAATAAAACTTTATTGAGGTAAACCGTACAAGAGGCCAAAATGTACAAATATACAAATATAAACCAAGGTGAATACAAAGCACCAAATAAGACACTTTTTAAAGTATAGTGGTTATCAGATTGGATTCTAAAAATCTATATGTTGTTTAAAAGCAACACATTTAAAACTAAAAATACCTCAATATTGAAATTAAATAGATACTAACATATATGCCAAGCAAAGAGAAGCCAATTTAAGTCAGAAAACTTTCATTATTAGAAATAAACTTAACTACAATTAATAAAAGGAGCTATTCCCTCAAGAAGATATAACAATTTTATACTTGTATGCATCTAATATGATAACCTCATTTTACGTTCAATACACAAACATAAAGAACTTTTTAGCCCAACTTTCTCAGAAACTGATAGATCAAACAACAAAACTATCAGCATGGAGACAAATGATTAATACACTAATCACAATCTTGGTCTAATGACAATAAGCAAATATACATTATTATCAAAGATATGGAAATTTATGAAAGCTGACTATGTTATAACATGCACAAAGCATATCTTAATGAATATTAAAGCCTATATCATACAAATCACAATGTAAATAAATGAGAACTCAACAGAAATAACCTTCTCAAACACGTAAAATTCCAATTGTAAATAATTCATGGGGCAGGAAAACAATAGCTAAAAGTTTAAAATAGTTTATACTGAACTATTATGGAAATACTATATCATAAATTTGTGGAATATAGCTACAATTAGAAATGCATAAACTTAAATGCATCTATAAGTGATGAATAATCATTGAAAACTCATGAGCTAAGAATTCAACACAATAATTTAGAAGTAAAATGGAAATCCAAAATAACATTAAAGGAAAAAGTAAACAGGTAATCAAACTTTGATGAGGAACTAGAGTTTTCTTCCTAATAGCACACAAAGCTATTCTTTTCCTTAATAAAAACTCTGTCACTAGGATGGCCAGAACCTGTGTTTCTGGCAAAGTGTTTACTACAGAACTTCTCCCAAGAAATCAAACAAACATCCATTTATCAATTTAGCAAACAGCGGTGGTAGGACCCTGCTGTGAGCTAGGTGCTGAGATAGAAAAATAAACAAGCTACAGTCCTTTAGTCAAGGACTCACAGGCTACCGTTCTTCTTGTTTGTTTTTTTTTTTCTTGTTTGTTTTTCTTTTTCTCTTTAAAGCATTCTTGCTTCCCTGCCTTTGTGTGTTGCTCATTTTTGCTGAAAAAATATAAAGGGGCTACTTAAATAATCTTGAGTTTATGGGATAACTTGTATATTTCTGGAGCATGTTGTTTAGGAATGAGAAAGTGTGGGGTGGGGGAAATGACTCTAGACTAATTCCTATAGATCCACACTGAGGGAAATTGTCCACTTGCTTTGTAGAAGTGATCCAACTCTAAGTGGAAGCATCAAAGACAACATGCATAGGAAAATTTGAAGTAGAAGAAACCACTGAAATGTGTGCTGACATGTGGCTACTAGCTAGTTTGCAAAGGCATTCATCACCCAAAGAAGATTCAAATGCCTTTAAAAATATATTTGTGGGCCTAAAATCTAAATTCAATTTCATGTTTACTGTAAAGAATCAAAGAAGGCATTATTTCAGGAAATTATACATATGATAAAATTCCACTGGGCTGTACTGGTCCCTGAAGCCATGGGTGAATTTCAGATCTCTGGCAAGTTTTGTAAAGTCTCTTTATTTTACTATTTTAGTGCAGTATTTCCTTTTGATTCTTTTTCAAATATATTAACAATCTTAGAAAACAAATTAATAGGAACAGATTTCCATAGGGCTCTTAAGCCAGGGAAGGGAAAAATAAAACAGGTGGTTGCTTCTCTTCCTTTCTGAAAGATCTGAAGGCCAACTATGGATCCAATCACCATGTCTTTCTACCAAATGTCTACTGATTCTGCTACATAAGGTGGGGCCACAGTTACAGCACTGAGGCAACAGTATATGAAATGTGATTTTAAAAAATTACAGTGAATGTTTAAATCATCAGTTCCCAAGCAGTAGAGGCATACCCGTGGGGGTATGTGCTGGGTCATTCAGGGGTATGTGGAAAAATAATCAGTAATGGCAAAAGAACAAGTAAAGTAAAATAAATGCAAAACATTACTTATGAAACAATAAATGTTAAATTTGCATCATCATTAATGGAGACACTTCAAAATTAGACCACATCAGTGAATGATGATTGGTGAGGGTGTGGCTATGAACCCTTCCCCAAACCATTCTTCTACCAATCTTTATACACAGTTTCAAGAACAAGCCATTTACAATGTTTCTAGAACTTTAACAAACATATAAATACATCTGTAGCCAGACTGTTTAATCAGTTTAGCTATTGACTGAGTAAAAGTAGGCGTATGGTCTTTAATTGTGATTCTTTCCAAGTAGTTTTCTAATTTAATGTTTAACATAGTTTCAGTTATTATCATCAGTAATTTTTAAGCATGTCAGTTATGGATCAGTGGTTGAAAACAGAAACGATTTTAGAAAGCCAAAACTTGATGTGGATTATAACCCATTACCAAGTTCTTCTCAACACGTGTACACAGCTACAAATACACCCACACCGGAAGATAGCAAAAAGGTGGATGCCTCAGATACTATACAGAAGAAAAGGAAATAATCTGACGAGTATATTAAATACGAGTTTTCATTTGTAGGGGATGATGACTGTCCTAAGCCTTTGTGTGTTGTGTGTGGGGAAACATTATCCAATGGTTGCATGAAACCCTCTCTACTCTTGCAACATTTAGAAACTAAACATCCTATGTACACAAACAAAGAAATACATTATTTTCAGCACTTAGAAAAGCATCCTTCAAACATGACATCAGAAAAAAAAGACAACGTGAATGCAGTTGAGGCTTCATGCCATATGGCTTATTGCATAGCTAAATGTGGTGTAAAAAGAAAAACATAGCTGAATATTAAATGTCTTCTTGTATTGAGTGATGGGTTCAGTACAAAATGGCTCCTGATCCGCCATTTTATTCAGTGGCCCTGTCCTTCTCTTCCTTTACCTTACGATGACTGAGCTTAGCTCGGGAAACTGAAACTCACCCTAGCCCAGGAAATTGAAACCTATCCCTGACCAATCAGAAGTAGCCACCTATACTTCCCTCTGCATTTTGCCCGCCAAACCCTCCTACCTATTATACTACCTTCCCAACGGTCGGAGCTGCTGTTCTCCCATTGTGAGACAACCTGGCAGGTCGCTTAATAAAGCTTGTCACTTCTGCTCGATGTTTCGGCTCTTTTCTGTCATTAAGGATACCATTTTTTGTATGCTTGGAGAATAACATATCTGCAAAATCAATACTATCTCTTTTCCAAATAATACAATGTCTCAGTAAATTCAGAAAATGCCTGATGATGTTGAAGCTGTAGCAGTAGATAGAATTAGAAAAAGTAATTTTTTTTTCCATCCAGGTTGATGAAAGTGTAGATTTTCATCTATTTTACTCATCATCCCAAGGTACTTGGTAGGAAATAAATTGAGGAAAACCTGTTGCTTTGTTACTTATTGACAGACTGTACCACAGGCTAGGATATTTTTAATGCAATCAATGGTTATTTCATTGAAAAGGACATTACTTAGTGGAATTGTTGTGGTGTATGTACTGACAGAGGCAAGCCTATGTCAGGTTGTTTTATAGGCCCATGTGGCTGAATTAAAGAAATAGCTCCCCATGTATCATAGAGTCACTGCTGCATTCATAAACAAAGTCTTGCATCCAAGCCTCTTCCTAGTGAACTGAAAGATATTCTAGATGAGGTGGTAAAAGTTATTAAGTCACAACCATGAAACTCCAGATTGTTTAAAGCACCGTGTGAAGAAATGAACAGCATTCATGCACATTCCTTTTGCAGACTGAGGTAAGGTGACTGGCTATCTTATGGCAAATACTTACATGGACATTTGAACTTAAACATGAAGTCCAAGTAGTTTTTGAAGACCATCATTTCTCTCTTGCTCCAAAGTCTCAGGACAATGATTGGCTTTAACGTCAGATATTTTTCTAGAAATAAACTCAACTTGGGATTTCAAAACAGCTCTATATTCGAAGTAACTGACAAAATTGAGTCAATGATTAAAAAACGGAAATTTTGGAAAGCATGAATTGAAAGAGGTCAGCCTGAAGGTTTTGAAACTCTACAAAATTTCTGATCTGAGAATGACTTGCACCTATCCCAAAACATGAAAAAGAGTATTGTAAGTCACTTTGAAGGTCTTAAAGTGTCCTTTTATAAGTACTTCCCTCAACACAGAAAGAAAAACAACTGGATTGCAGATCCCCTCAATGAAAAATTCTTCGACGAAGCTAGACTATAATGAAAAAGAGTTAATCGAATTTTCAACTGATTTTTCTTTAAATTCTGATTTTTAAAAGAAAGCATTTTATTACTTTCTGGGTAGATGTCAACAAGGAGTACAAACAGCTCAGTGAGAAGGCCCTCAAACACCTCTTGGTGTTTACTATACTGAACGAGTAGAGAGAGCTTCTTCTTCTTCCCATCTTCATAAGAAAAAGGACTGCAACAAGCTTAATGCTAGTTTGGATTTAAGACTGTATCTTGCATCTTTTGAGTTTGATTTCTAGAAACTAAATGCATCAAAGCAACCACAATGGTCTCGCTAACAATCTTTCAATTAGTTAGTTATCTGCATAATTATTACAGACTTTTCAGATAACAAATAAATATTATTAATAATAATAAATTGAAAGTTTGTTAAATTTTTTATCATTATCAATATTTAACAGTTATGACTACTGTAAAATTAAATCTGTGGCTTGTACTTTTAGTGTAATTTCTCTTTGCTAAAGCTGTTTTAAAAACAAGGGGTACAATTTCTAGAAGTGGGTTTCAAAGAGGTACACAAGTGGAAAAAGGTTGAGAACCATTGGTTTAAATAAAAAATTTATAGTAAAAGATACATTGCCATTAATTTCCCTCAAAATACTCCTTGTCACTTCGAACACATTTATCGCATCATTCCTGCCACTTTCTGAAGCAGTTCTGGAAGTCCTCTTTTGTGAGTGTCTTTAGTTGCACTATCGTGGCTACCTCGATGTCCTGATGCAATTCAGGTCACACATGGCTTCTGGTATGGCATGTCTGTCATATAAAAACATTATGGTATGTCCTCATCCACCAATCTGACACCATGCAACTCTAGTTCCTCCCCAAAGTCAAAATGACCATGAAGGGTTAAGCATTTTGAATAGATTTAGGACGTTGAGGCAGACACAACAGCACGACTAAAGACACTTATGAAAGAGTATTTCCAAAACTGCTTCAGAAAGTGGCAAGAATAATGTATAAGTGTGTGCAAAACGAGGGAGAGTATTTTGAGGGGGATTAATGGTGATGTGTCTTTTACAGTAGTATTTTGTTAATTTAATCATTCACTGTATTTTTTAAAATCATATCTCATATTAAATGGCTCAAGAGCTTTGAGTAGAAGTTTACATGATCAATATGGGTGATTTTACTTATGTGCTTTCCATTCAATGACAGAGCATATCTTTTTATCATCTTTTATTTAGCAAATTCCAGATGCTTTTAGATATGATGTAATATCCTACATTGGGCTTTGAGTGCTTTGCCAGAATTAGAACACTATGGCTGAGCAATCTAAAAGCAGGTTTTGGAACTTCTAAAGCCTTATGTGATTTCAGACTGTATATATAAAATGTATTAATTGCTACAGTGGTCCAAATTGATAGTCAGTATTTACATTTTAAAGTGAGATAGTGACTCAAATAATCTAGTGGGGTAATAGCCCTAGACTGTTTAATTTGATTAATCGATCAGTTAAATTTATTTCAAATGTGTATGCAGTTTCTACTACCTGATTGAAAGACAATAAGATATGGTATCTGGTCTCCATGAGCTTATAACCTAATAAAGGGAATGAGACACATAAAGCATATATCCAAATGTCCAATGAAATATGATGAGGGTTATGATAAAAACAACCAAAAAAAATACCCAATCCTATAGAAGAACAGACACTTCTAGACTTGTAATCTAAGCACTGCATAATGTTCAGACAAAGCTCATTCTAATATGTGAATCCTTTCTATACCATACCTAATGTGTGGTTGTCCAAAATTTTCTTGGCCACACTGGAGAAACTCATGTGCATAGAAGGAAACCAAACCATGGCTCTAGTTTTTAGAACATTGCTTCCAAATGTTTAGATGAAATCTGCCCTGTGATAGGCAGAATAATGACCTATCCAAAGATGTCCATGTCCTAATCCCTAGAACCTGTGAGTATATTACCCTACACAGCGAAAGGGACTTCATAAATGTTATCCCAGGCAGCTACAAAGATGCCTGGGATCCCAAACTCACCCATCATGTGCACTGGCCTTGCCATTAGAGTCCTAGTTCTGCTCCTTTGATAGACCATCCATGGATAAAAAGTTTTATTTATGGAATGTTCAGTTTTCTAATCTGTAAAATGGAAATGATAACCACCACATGGAGAGACTATGAAGGTCAAATTAGCTCATGGATATGCAAATTCTATTTAAAAAGCACTCCATTGGTCTAAGATTATAAGTAAAGTACTTTGCTAGATGGGTTGTAAGGACAGGAGGGAAAGAAAGGGGAGAAAAGAAGAGAAAAGTATGTTTTATGGAAACTTGAAATCTAATTGATGAGATGAAACTATTCAAATTGTTCAGTAGAGATGTCACACACAATAAGATTAAGGTTCAAAAAGAGTAGTCAAGCTCACCTCACATCTTTTAGGGTGGCTACTGTCAAAAACGTGAAAATAAATGTTGGCAAGGAAGTGGAGAAACTGGAACCTTTGGGAACTGCTGGTGGGAACATAAAATCATGAAGCCATTATAGAAAGCAGTATAGAGTTTCCTCAAAAAAAGTAAAAATGAAGTTACAATATGATCCAACAATCCCAATCAAAAAGAATTTAAAGAGAATCTCTACGAGATATTTGTAAACCCATGTTTGTAGCAGCACTATTCACATTAGCCAAGAAGAGGTGGAAGCAGCTCAAGTGTCCATTAATGAATGAATGGATAAATAAAATGTGGTATGTACTTAGAATGGAATATTATTCCACCTTAAAAAGGAAGGAACCTTTAGAACATTATGTTAAATGAAATAAAACAGATACAAAAATTTCACTTATATCTGGTACCTAGAGTAGTCAAAACTCATAGAAATTGAGAAAGTAGAATGATGGTTGCCAGGGGCTGAGGATAGATGGAAATGGGGAGGTATTATTTAATAGTTACAGATTTCCAGATTTGCAAGATGAGTAAGTTAAGGAGATTGGTTAATGTACTTGACACTAGTGACCTAACTATACACTTAAAATGGTAAATTCTATGTTATGTATTTTTTTTACCAAAATAAAATTAAAAAAACAAAACCAAAATCACATTGAGGACATCAAAGTACTGCTGACCTTTGCAGAAGGGCATGGAGTTTTGGATGAGGCATCAGAGAAATGGTAGGTGGGGAGGACTAGACACTACAAGATAGGTGGTGTTGGGGAAAGCAGTATTTGACTCATAGAGAAAAGAGAGGGTCCCTGCAATTAGAATAAATAACACAAACAAGGCCTAAAGTCAAGCAAGGGAAGGGACTGGAAGGAGACCAGTCTGAAAAAGAACAGAGCTTGGTTTTTATGGAACAAGATATAAACTAGTGTGGAAAGCCATCAGTGCCATAGTAAATTCCCTGGAGACTTCCAAGCATGGGAGTAACATGGCAAAACAGCATCTTAAGAACACTGGTCTGGAATATGAACCTGAGCACTTAGGAGGCACCAGGTTCCAAGTGAGGCTCTTTATGCATCTTGTCTCACTCAATGCTTACAGGAGCCAACAAATGAGAGATGGAAAGAAATGGGATTGGAAAGATTAAATGATGTACCTACATCACACAACAAATGAGTGACAGAGCTGGAATTAACCTCCCTTTCAAAACTCAAAGGTTTACCAAAGACCCACCCCAAATCAGAAACTGGGCCAGGTGCCATGACTCAGACAGCAGAGTCCAGTGCAAGAGACAGAATGACAGAGCTGCAGAGGCCACAGTGGGATGAACAGGAACACCATGGGAGCAAGCAGTGGAGATGGAACAAAAATGTCTACAAGTGAATTGTTCCAGGTCTCTCTTTTGGCCATATTCACACTATTTTTTTTTTTAACATTAACTGAGTGTTATGAAGCTCAAATTGGTCTTGGTCGGATTCAAACCGAAGATTGGCTTGTTGGCCCATCCTTCTTTCCTGTAACATAATTGAGAAGGCTTGGCTATTTGGAAGATATTCAAGGCATGAAACCTTCTGCACCTTATATAAAGCCAACTCCTAGCTAATTAGAGACCTAGCTGGAGTTCTCCCGTCCTCCACTCTTGTTCTCTCCTACTTGGTGTAAGACAGTTCTCTTAGAAAAACCACATTTGTACTTTTCTGCATTGTATTTGTTAGGAATGCACACATCTGGAATCATTGAGCAACTGAAAATGTACCTGCAAAGTCCAAAAAAGAAATAAAACTTAAGCCTTTTTTATCCTCTTACTGAAAATAAACACTCCCATCAAGACTGAAAATTTAAAGGAAAAAAGAATGTGGCAACAGCAGTCATTTTCAAAGCTTGTTCTCTAAAAACAATACCAATGGATTATAAATTCAAAATACAATATGACTTCATAGACTCTAAAATGCAGATAACATTTAAACAATCCACAAAAAAAATTTGTTTTTTTCCTACCACATCGCCTTCAAAATCACTTTTAGATCTCACATGAACCATAATTTAGATCATATTCCTTTAACCAATGGTTTTGAAAATAAGTTGGTTCTATTCAAAACAGTCACATCTTAAGCTGATCTATTACAATGGCTTTCACAAACTTGTTTCTTCTCCCATTTTCCCCTTTCACTCTCCCCGAACGCCCTCTACAGAAAGCATTACAGAAAGAGCTTTTTCCCAGCTTTCTATGCTGGGGCCTGGCCTTGAGGAGCTTCAGCCTTGCCAGCAGACCACTCTCTACTAAAGTTGCCCAGTGCTGGGCCCCACAAAGAATAACAAATCTTCTCCCCAAACCCCTTACAATCCTCTACACTGAATGTGTACATAAAACTGGAATGTCGTTTCTCTATTTAGAGAGTTGTTGCAAAAATCATACTATCAGGAACATTAAGCTACAAATTGCCTCAACTTCACTTGGTTCATCAACATCTGGCTTTGAACTACAAATTCACAAAGCCCAGAGCACTCCCCAGTTGCCTGATACCCAGATCAATCTCAAATAGATATGCAAGGGTGCGTTAATAAAACATCCAAAGAAGAACCAAAATATCTGCCATTCGCCATAAAAATTCTATTGTCCACAGGAAATTAAACATTTTTATTTGTGCTGTACCCCATCTAAATACTCACAGATAACTAAGGTTGCCTATGAATTTTCTTTAGAAAAGTCCATGAAAAGCACTTGGTGATGGATACAAGCACTTGATTCAGGTATGCTCACAAGCCAAACCCAAAACTTGTAAATTGTAGCATGGCAGCATTTCCACCAAGATGTCAAACAAGTAGTTTTGTTTTTAGGGTCTTCTTATATTATCTTTCTCAAAATTTTCATTTCAGAAAGCTTATATATCCTGATTCACATTATAAGGAATTACAAAGCTATAATAAAGCTACTTACAGAGCAGTTACTAGGGCCTATTTCTAACATATGAGTATAAGCACAATTTTGCCTCAAGTCAAGAGCAATCCCCTAGCTTTGGCTACTAATCACAGGACCATAAGTATTTTTTCCTTCAATAGTATGTGAATAATTTTTGAAGGCACACTTCCAAAATTTGCATAAACTGGCTTCACTAACTAATGCTTTCTTTTGTTTATTTGTTTATTTGGTTGGCATCACTAACTAATATTAATGGGGGAAAAAGCACTCATCACCCATGTCTCCCTCTGAATAACCCAATATTTTCACATGCAGTTTGCAAAGAACATCACAATGACTGTGCACCCACAGCCAATAGTTTTATAACCATGTCTCTTGCTCTGTAGAATGAACAACTGGTGAGGACTAGTGAACGTGATGGAATAATTGGTACCAGAATTAGCTAATTGAAACAGATGAGCTCCCAGGCAAATTTAATTTGCAATGGCAGGAAAGTTCTTCTGCTTCCAAAAGTTGGCATCAGCCATCGTTATCATAAAACTTGCTTCAGAATAGAACTCTTGGCAACTCTAAATGTTTTTAAATCACAAAGGAAGACAGACAAAACTCAACTGGTGACTTCATAATTGGCTGATTAATGGTCTCTATGTGAGTTGGTCCTTCTTGACAGTTTTTAAAATTCTAGCCTGGCTTCCTTCTGGTGTCCTGTTGGGTGGCAAGTGTCTAAAGCATCCTTGCTAATATTACTAGTTTTATAATGATTTCCTATGTTTGCCTGGTGCTTTTTGTCACCTTGTAAAGTGGCCATCACGTAAGGTAGGAGTCCATCATGTAAGACTGGTACCAGTCCGTGGCCTTTTAGAAACCAAGCCACAAAGCAGGAGGTAAGCAGTAGGAGAGCGAGTGAAGCTTCAGCTGTATTTACAGCCACTCCCCATCGTTCACATTACCGCCTGAGTTCTGCCTCCTTGTCAGATCAGTGGTAGCATTAGATTAGTTGTATAATTACTTCAGTATATGTTATAATGCAATAATAATAGAAATAAAATGCAAAATAAATGCAATGTACTCGAATCATCCTGAAACCATCCCCTAACCGCCCATCCTGGTCCATGAAAAAACTGTCTTCCATGAAACCAGTCCCTGGTGCCAGAAATGTTGGGGACTACTGATGTAAGGAGGCACACAAATTACCCAGTGTTATGGACTGAATTGTGTCCCTTACTTCCCCCCCCAAAAAAAATGTATGTTGAAAACCTATCCTCCATTTGGAGACAGGGCCTTTAGGGAGGTAATTAAAGTTAAATAAGGTCATAAGGTTGGGGCCCTGATCCAATAATATTGGTGTCCTTATAAAAAGAGAAAGAGACATCTGAGATCGCTCTCTCCACATGCACACAGTAAAGGTGATGTGAGTACACAGTGAGAAGGTGACCATCTACAAGCCAGGATAGAGCCCTCACCAGAAACCAAACTTTCCAGCACCCTGATCTTGGACTTTCCAGCCTCAAGAACAGTGAGAAAATGTCTGTGGTTTAAGCCACTACATCTGTGGCATTTTAATATGGCAGCCCGAGAAGACTAAGATGCCCAATCTATAATGTGACTATTGCATCCCAAATAGCCTGTATGACTGTGTCAACTATACATTCTCACATACTTTATTTCAAAGTGATATTCATAACACCCCTATGAGCTAACAGTGTGATTTGGCAGAAACAGTCACATAAAACCATGTTTCAATCAAGGGCCATCACGTCCCCAGCAACTGTATTTTCAGCAAAGTCCTAAATTCCTCTGAGCCTCAGTTTAGTCTCATAATAAATGTTTCTCAAGCTGGTTAGCTCTATTCACTCCACTAAATTTAACAAAACTCAATACTGTTAAGCACTTTTTGTCCACAATAAAGAAACTCATATCACAGGGATTTTCTTTTGCATGTCTTTGATAATCTCTAAATATTCAAAAGGAATATTAAGAGTACAATACTATTAAAATACCCATTATTATTGTAATGAGAGTTTCTTTGCTTTCACATCTAAATTTTCACTTCCTTAATTTTTGGTGGTTTGATTAATGAGTCACTTAATGGTGGCACCTCCAAGTTGGCCATCAGGCATGGGTTAAAGCTAAGGTGACTAGATGTACCATTTTAAATGGGACAGAAAACAACAGTACTGTCCTTCTTCAAATGGTATGAATGACCAGCCTAGTCTTACTGAGCAAAATTCAAGGTGTTGGTAGGCTGACCATATGACAGTTTGAAATGGAACAGTACCATTGTTTTTTGCCCCATTAAAAATGGTATATCTGGTCAGCCTAACTAAAGTTTACCTCTAGTAATGGAGGCTTACTGGAAGTCTTGGGTCATCCTAACTCTGCTTTGTCAATGGTTTCATAAAAATAAATAAAAGTACATGGGTCAGATCCATCAATACCAAGAATGGAATTCACAATGCTAGTTGACAAGAATTCATAAGGAAGATCTGGTCAAGACAGCAGAACAAGAAACCACTGTATTTATCTCCTCTCATGACCATATCAAAATTACAACTAAACTACAGAATAATCAACATTGAGAATCATCTGAAGTCTACCTAAACTGAAGCTTCACTATTATGGACATACAGAAAAAGCCATGTTGAGACTGGTTGTGTGTGGGGGGGGCAGAGACATGGAACAAGCTGGTCCCAAATCTGCAGGTGACCATTAATAACTGGAAGGAATAGCTCAGCTGTGGAGGTCCCCCCCATAGGAGCAAGGGGTCCCAGCCCCACACCAGGCTCCCCAGCCCCGAATTCCAGTGCCAGGGAGAGAAGTCCCCATAAATTCTGGCTATGAAAACCAGCAGAGATTGTGGCTGAGTGAGATGAGAGTGGCTCTTTAACAGGTGCTCCTCTTTAAGGGCCCATACACAAACTTACTTGCTGACAGACTCTCTCATTCTGAGTTCTAGCACTGAGGCAGCAGCTCAAAAGGCACTAGGAACATATGGGGAGGAATTGAGTTGTCTGGCTTCATGGTTAGGGCTAGAGGGGCAGCTTTATCCCTGACAAAGGAGTTGACAAAAGCCATTGTTTCTGTGTTGAGCCCTCCACCACTCCCGAAATGCAGGCACAGGCAGCCACCATATCTGAGACTATATCAACATGGCTAACATACGTCATTCACCCCACCCTGATGATTCCCTGAGACCCCACTTCACCCAAATCTGGGTCCACCCAACCTGCTCCCAGTGGCTTTTCCACATAAATGGCTTGTCTTGACTCATGCTAAGGACTTTCCTATAATCTCTCAAAAGTACACAAAACTAAAACAAGTAGCATCTGGCTTCAGCATGTCCCACACATCTAGCTGAGCAGCCCTAAGTTAGGCACTAGTGACAGCCAGATTTGGTTCATGGCTTGACCTCTCCAGGTACCTCCAAACCTAATGTGAGCCACAGCCATCTTCAAGGCAAAGGCTGTAGCTGAATTTGGCCTGTGGTAGGGTCCTTCCCAGGAGCCCCTAGGGCAGGTATGCCAGGTGGCCAGCTTGGAACCCAGGTGGAACATCAGCCAGTCAAATCCAAAACACAACCAACGGGCACACTAGAAAGGCACCAGAGCCCTGCTAAAGCAAAGCCTGTCCCATAGAGTCAGCCCCTGCACAAGTTCCTTCACTGTAGTCATGACAATCCTCATAATCAATCACCCCAAGGATCATCCCTCCCACTGACACGTAAACAGCAACCAAGGCTCAACTACAACAGGAGAGTGCATGCAACCCACACAATGGATGCTCCTGGAGTACCCAGCTCAGAAGACCAGGAAGACTGGATCACTGAGCCCCACAGTATACTTACCATTTTACTAAGTCCAGGAGACACAGCAGCCCTACTTAATATGTAGAAACATCCACAGTTGGTAGCCAAAATAAGGAGAAAATAAAACCATGTCCCAGAGTCTCGGCAAGATGGCAACCAGAGACCGAACTCCTAAAACCTCTCCTGAAAAATACAACTGAATATCAGGAATCTAACATGGGAAACCCTGAGTGGCACAGTCCCAGGTGAGAAATCCATGCCTCACAAGAAAACATCTGAAGGTCAGAGAAAGGAAGGTGAACAGGAGAGGAGAAAGGGAGCAGAGTAGAGTGGAGACCCAAATTTGGATCACAGTGTGACCCAACTAAGGCTGACTCCAGGAACTAAGAAGGAGCCAGGGGACACTGGCCAAGGGGCAACACAATACCAGGCATGGCAGGGTTGGGGGATGCTGAGTGGTGGCAAGAACAGAGGCTAGAGCTGCTGGAAACTTGAGAGACCATGGGCAAGTTGAACTGAGCAGCAGTACGTTAGGGCCCCAGGGGTACAAAGCATCTCAACTGCCCTAGGCAGGAATAGTGCCCCCAAGTGCAGTGTCACACCATGGTCAGCTCTGGGCAAGTCTGAAACTGAGAGCAGCTGCCATGGAAATATTGAAACACAGTCCTGGGTAACACTGGCTTGGGATAAGGGAGAAAGTCTGAGCTGCAACCAACATGAGCACAGCCCACTACCTGCTTGCCCTGCATCAGCGTCTCCCAACCACCACCCCAGGCATCCTTGAAGAATGGACTGGTATTGCTACAGAGTCAGCTAGCTGCCACAGGAATTAAAGCTGCCATGGACCACACCACCCCCGAGTCCAGTCAAAGCCTGGAGACACAGCCTAGCTGCTTCCCAAGCTCTCTCCCAAAGCTTGCCCCCCAGCACCACCTAGTGTCTACTGTGTACAAAGACACTACAGTGATACCAACTGGGAAGCAAAAGAAAGACTGGGAAAAGCCCACATGCCCAGAAAAAGAAACACATCAAACACAGTGAGTACCTTAGGATTCAAAGCTGCCCAGACAGAAAATGAAAAATCTCCAGAAAAGGATTTTATAGATCTGGAAATATATGATCCAAGTGACACAAAACACAAGACTGCAGTTCAAAAAACTCTCAGAGAACTGAAAAAATGTTGGCAGAGCACCTTCACTGAGATGAATGATCTCAGAAAGGAAATCCATCAACAAAAGGAACATTTTAACAAAGAAATTAAAAATATAAAAAAGAGTAAAATGGAAATTGAAAAGACAAAAAATGCAATAAAAGAACTGAGGAATGAACTAACTACTATAGGAAACAGGGCCAAACAGATGGAGGAAAGCATAAGTGATATCAAAAATCAAGATATGGAAATAACACAGAAAGAAGAAGACAGGGACTTCAGAGTCAAAAGAATTGAAACAAGTCTACAAGAACTATATGACTCTGATTCTATTAGAAAAAAAACCAATATTAGAATAATAGACTTAGAAGAAAGTGCAGTAAAAAACTGTGCAGAGCACGTACTCAAACAAATAGTAGACAAGAACTTTCCAGACCTATGGAAGATTTAAAACCCCACTCAAGAAAATAATAAGTTCCCCAGCTACCTAGATCCCAGCAAATCTTCTCCAAGACACATTATACTGAAGATTTCAAAAAATGAATGGTGAAGAGACAAGTTTCAAGGCAGCTGGGAGGGTGGGGGGCACCTATAACCTTTAAAGGAAAGCTCATCGGGCTATCATCAGACTTCTCAGCAGAAACTCTACAAGGAGAGACTGAAGTCAAAGATTCAAAATATTAAAAAAGAGAAACTTCTAGCCAAGAATAAATTATCCAGCAAAATTATCCTTCACATATGAAGAAGGAATAAAGACCTTCTTAGACAAATAAAAGCCAAGGGAATTCTCCAGCATGAGGCCAGCATTTCATGAAATACTGAAAAAGGCTTTTCGATCAGAAACAAAAAATCAAAATTAAAGGGAAAGAGTTGGGACAACAACAAAAAAAACAAAAGAAAGTGGTGGGGAGAAGTAATGGCCATGGGAAATCCTCATATATCAATCATCACCCTAAATGTAAATGAACTGATCTCACTAATAACAAAGCACGGCGTAGCAGACTGAATTAAAAAACAAAACCCATCCATATGCTGTCTCCAAGAAACACACCTCAGCCATAAGGACAAACACAAACTCAGAGTGAAAAGATGGTAAATAGTACTCAAAGCAAATGGCATCTAGAGAAAAGCAGGAGTTGCCATATTGATATCTTACAAACCAAACTTCAGGATAAAAAAGGTAATAAGAAACAAAGATAGATATTTCATAGTCCTAAAAGGGACAATACAACAACAAGAAGACGTGATACTCATTAATATATTGCCCCCCCATTAGAAAACACCAAAATTTATAAAACAACTACTACCAGATCTGACAAAAACACAATTATAGTAGGGGACCTAAATACCCATTTAACAGCCATGGACAGATCATCCAAACAGAAAATAAATAAGGAAATATCTGCTTTAAATAGTACATTACAACAATTGGACATAATTGACATTTACAGGACACTTCATCTGACAACAAAAGACTACACATTCTTTTCTAGAGCACATGAAATATTCTCAAGGATATACCATATTCTGGGACACAAAACTAGCCTCAGCAAATTCAAGAATATTGAAGTCATACTAAGTGTATTCTCAGACCACAAAGCTTTGAAATTGGAGACCAACAGCAAAAAGAAAGCAGAAAAAATCACATATACATGGAGATTAAACAATATCTTATTTTAAAATGACTGGATCAAAGAACAAATAAAAGAAGGGATTAAAAAATACATAGAAACTAATGACAATAAAAATACAACATATCAAAATTATTGAGACACAGCGAAAGTAATAATAAAAGGAAAATTTATATAATTACAGGCCTATCTTAAGAAACAAGAAAAATCCCAGGTACATATCCTAATATCCCATCTTAAAGAACTATATAAAAAAAGAACAGAAATAAGCACAAGTGAGCAAAAGGAAAGAAATAATAAAAATGAGAGCAAGGCTAAACAAAATTGAGAATAGAAAGACAATAGAAAATTTTAATGCAGAAAACAGCTGGTTCTTTGGAAAAAAATCAATAAAATTGGCAACCCTCCGATTAGGCTAACCAAAGGATGAAAAGAAAAAATACAAATATCCAAAATTAGAAATAAAAGGGGATAAATTATGACTGATACCACAGAAATACAAAGGATCATAAGAAAATATTATGAAGGACTTTATGCCACCAAATTTAACAACCTAGAAGAAATGGACATTTCTAGAAACATATAGACTACCTAGACTGAACCAAGAACAACTGGATAAGCTAAATAAACCAATCAATAGTAAAGAAATTGAAACAAATATCCAAAACCTCCCCACAGGCAAAAGCCCAGGACCAAATGGTCTCACCAACCAGTTATACTAAGCATTCAAAGACAAATTAATGTCTATCTTCCTCAGACTCTACCAAAAAACTGAAGATGCGGCAATACTTCCCAACTCATTCTACGAGGCCAACATTACTCTAATACCAAAGCCTGGTGAGGACAACACACACACAAAAAGAAAATTATAGACCAATATCTCTGATAAACACAGATGCAAAAATCCTAAACAAAATATTAGCAAATAAAATACAACAATGCATCAAAAAGATTATATACCATGATCAAGTGGGATTCATCCTGGGAGCACAGGAATGGTTCAACATATGCAAATCAATCAATGTGATACACCACATAAGCAAAATAAAAGATAAAGACCATATGGTCATATCAATTGATGCAGAAAATGAATTTGATACCCATTTAAGATATAACACCCATTGATGATCAAAACACTAAATAAAATGAGTATAGAAGGAAGAAATACCCATCACCACTGCTATTAAATAAAGCATTGGAAGTTGTAGCCAAAACAATCAGGCAAGAGAAAGGAATAAAAGATATTCAAATTGGGAAAGAATAAATCAAACTGTCATATTTGCAGATGACATGATCCTTCACATAGAAAATTCCAAGGACTCCACCATGAAACTATTAGAAACAATAAACAAATACAGTAAAGTGGTAGGATACAAAATCAACACACAAAAACCAATTGCATTTCTGTATACAAACAACAAATCTTCAGAAAAAGAAATGAAAAAATCAATATCTTTTGCTATTGCAACAAAAATAATAAAATACCTTGAAATTAACAAAGAATATAATGAACTTATACATGGAAAACTACAGAACACTTTTGAAAAAAATAGAAGAGGACATAAAGAAATGGAAAGATATTCCGTGTTCCTGGATAAGAAGACTTAACATTGTTAAAATAGCCATATTATCCCAAACAAGATAGTAATAATAATAATAATAATAATAATAATAATAATCCAAAAACATTATAATAGTTTAAGGGGCGTCTGGAACAACATCAAGCATACCAACATTGCACAGCAAGGAACCAGAAAAAGACAAGATATAGCAAGGAATTGACAACCTATTTGAAAAAGTAATGACTGAAAACTTCCTTAACCTGGCAAAGGAAATAAATATACAAGCCCAGGAAACACAGAGAGTCCCAAACAAGATGTACCCAAAGAGTTCCACACCAAGACACATCATAATTAAAATGCCAAACGTTAAAGACAAAGAGACTCTTAAAAGCAAAAAGAGAGAAAAGCATTTAGTTTCCCACAAGGGTGCTCCCAGAAGACAATCAACTGACTTCTCAACAGAAAGTTTGTAGACCAGAAGGAATTGGTATGAAATATTTAAAGTGACAAAAAGCAAGGACAGATAAATAGCTTCCCAGATAAGTAAAAGGTAAAAGAGTTGATCAATACCAAACCAGAATTACAGGGAATGTTAGAGGAATTTCTCTAGGACAAAAAATAAATAGATAGGTAGATAGATAGATAGATTAGATAGATAGATAGATAGATAGATAGATAGATAGATAGATAGTCAGTAACTATGTTGTATCTGTCAACAATTACTTTAAATGTAAATGGATTAAATATTCCAAAGACAGAGTGGCTGAATAAATAAGAAAAGAAGACCCTTATATATGCTGCCTACAAGAGATTCACTTCCAATCAAAAGACAAACACAGACTGAAAGTAAAGAAATGGAAAAATATATTTCATGAAAATGGAATTTTAAAAAAGCTGGGGTAGCAATACTTAACATTAGACAAAATAGACTTTAAAACAAAGCCTGTAACAAGAGACAAAGAAGGACCTAGTAACTTCACTTCTTGGTATTTATCCAAAAAAACCCAAAACACTACTTCAAGAGGATGTGTGCATCGATATGTTTGTTGCAGCATTGTTTACAATGGCCAAGATGTGGAGCCAACCTGGGTGTTTGTCAATGGATGAGTGAATAAAGACTAGGTGGTAAATACACGAGGGCTGGCTGGGGAAAAATATCTAGTCACAAATGCCTCTATTTTTCATGCTACATGGCTGGATACTTTCTGGAGAGCCCTCATATACATACAATGGATTACTGCTTGGCCAGGGAAAGGAACAGGTTCTTGCCGTCTGTGGCAGCAGGGATGACTTGGAGGATATTGTGCTTGGTGAATGTTGTCAGAAAGTAAAAGACAGATGCAATGTGATCCCACTTATTTGTGGAATCTAAAGAACAAAATAAATTAACAAAGACAACAGAAAACTCAGAGATACAGAGAACATTTTGATGATTGCCAGATAGGAGGAGGATTGGGGATGGGTGAAAAAGGGGAAGTGATTAAAAAGAACAAATTGGTTGTTACAAAGTTGTCATGGGGTTGTAGTGTATAGTATAAGGAATATAGTCAATAATATTGTAATAACTATGTATGGTGCCAGATGAGTACTAGATTTATTGGGGTGATCACTTCATAAGTTACATAAATATCTAATTACTATATTGTACATTTAAAACATATAATAATATTGTATGCCAACTGTAATTTAAAAATAAAAAATTATTTTAAAAAATGAATTGATGAGGCATTAACTTGTTAATAGGAATAACAGTACTCTAATTTTAAAAGCTCAAAGGTATTGAGACTTACTATGAGAAACCACTAGCTAAGATTCTATATACGTTATCTCAATTACCCTATAAGGTTAGATACCATGATACTCACTTTATAGTTGAGGAGACTGAGCCACAGGAAGTCTACTTGCCCATGGCCCTACAGCAGGAAGTGACAGAGTAGGTTTAAAACGCTTTGTGGAGCCTGAGAGCTGTGTGTGCTGTGCTGTCTCCACCTGAGAGTTCCTAATGCCTGTCCTCTGGGTTGTGGTTTTAGTTCAAGTGAGTCCTCTTCCTTTCTGTGGCATGTAACATTCAAGAACAGACCTGAGGCTGGAAAAGTTTCCACACATGTCCAAGTGACACACAAGTGTTACACAAGTGTTATTTCCATTAGTACAAATCCTCCTGAAACCATTCTGGTACAAAAAAATCAAACTGCATGTTCTTAATTTAAAAATATAGAAAACATTCTTCCAAATTGTTTGAATTAACACTAGTATTAATAAAGCCAAGTCTATACAACTAGCCCCCTAGAAAGACTGCTGTGTTCTTACGTCCAAGTGCTTTGTAATCATTATTCTACAAACCAAATGGAGATGATACCTTTTCTCCAAACAGCAAATCAAGCAAAATTCTGAAATGTTGGCAAAGAGGCAATCGATCCAGAGAAAACTCTCTCTGCTTCTTTCCCTTCCGAAAGCACTTGACTGTTCTCAGGAGCCCTAAAACTCATGACTTTCCTGCTGGTGAATGACACTGATAGTAAAAAAAAAAAAAAAAAAAAAAAAAAAAAAAAAAAAAAAAAAAAAAAAAAAAAAAAAAAAAAAAAAAAAAAAAAAAAAGCTGCAGATCCCTGTTCCTAATGAGCACTCCGGACACTTATAGAAAGTGGTAGCAACACATTCAGATGTTGGCATGTTTGTTCATGAAGGGGAAGAAAAGATTTGAGACTCAAGGGACTAAGTAGGTGAAGGAAACTTCTAGCATGTTTATGGAGAGAAATCGGCAGAGTAGAGGCAATAGAAAATATAAGAAGAGAGGTAGGAAAAGGTCTGGGAAGATATAAAAGATTTGTTCCAGTGCTTAAGAGAAAAAAATTTACTTGGGGGGTTGGGGGGTGTGAACCAAGCAGTATGCTTTATTAGAAATGAGAAAGAAAATGAGTAGATTATGGCTTTTAGGTAGAAAGGAAGATAAGTGAGTCACATGGCCTCAATTTTCTCAGAAAAGTAGTAAAAAGGCTGTTTTGAATAAAGAAAACCTGAGAAGGGTAGAAAATGTTTAGCACAAAAAATTAGGTATACAATGTTAAAAGGATTGCCAAGTAGAAGTGACAGCTGCCTAGAAAGCAAACATTCATTTTTTAAAAAGCTTACCTCCTGCAAGAAGCCTTTTGGTATCACCTGAGGTAAAACTGATCACTCAGTCATTCCTTTTGCCAACCTAGGTATGCCCTGTATATGCTTCTAACATAACACTTCCTATTTCATCAATTCTATGATGCAGTTTTTCACATTTCAAAAATCTCTGAAATGAAGTTTTATCTTACAGTCGAGGGTGTGTCATAATTTAATTGACAGGATTTTTTGTTTCTTGGAGGTACAAAAAATGGTGCATCTTACATTCAAGAGCATTAATGAAAAGCAACTTCATTTTTTAACACTCTAAAGTGAGTGAAGTAGCACTTCACATCTGGAGACAATCTAGTTTCCTCACCACCACCACCACCCCACAAACACACATCTGGTAATATTTGCTTGTATCAATTGAGAGTATGTGTATGCTGCTGGCATCTAGTGCGTAGAGGCCAGGGGCGCTGCTAAACCTCCCATAATATACTGGATAATCCCCCACAACAATTGTACAGTACAAAATGTCAATAGTGTGGAGGTTGAGAAACCCCAGTGTAAAGTAACAATGCTTATTTGGGTGTATGATATGCTTTATTGTGTTTGGTTTTTAAGTGAGTCTTTTATGATGTATAGTTCAATCTAATATAGCAATTTTTTCCAAACTTTGTCATACAGCACAAGAATAGTGATTCTTGAGAAGTGCTTTCTTCATCAACCCTCACCCATTTCCTTCTGATAGACTCCCAAGAGAAACGAATGAAGCCATGCTCCAGGTCAGAAACGAAAACCAGAAGGTCGAAGAGTTATGACCTTAAACCAATTAGGTTAATTAATGGCAAGTCCAAGACTGGAACCTAGACCCTCAGATTTCCATGATCCCTGGAGAAGCAGCTGCTCTGTTTCCTGGGCAACTTAGTTAACACAGTTTGGTAGCTAAGAGGAAATTGCACCCTATAAATAGGGGCTGCGAGACTTAGCAGGAGGTTAGCCTTAGTATTCAGAATTCAATACCTTTGACCCACCCCGCTCTCACCCAACACTATGAGAATTTAGGTAGACTCTGCAAGGTTCCTGAGCTCTGTGGGGAATTGTATTTATGCAAAAATAATTGTGATTCATAAGTTTGAAAGAATTTTAATTGAATGTAAGTGATCTTGTCACACAAAAGGCAGCAGGGACTTAATATGTGTATTTAAGGCTCTGAAGGAAGGGTTATTAGTTTGGAAGGGGGAGCAGGAGGAGCTGTCCTCTATGCCTAGATGCTGCACCTGTGGAAAAGGCCTTCAGTGAAGCAGGAAGCTGATTTATGTGAGAGAGGATGGAGTTCCAGAGGCCTTTAGCAAGGCATTCCCATGCCTGTGCAGCTCCCCCAGTCTGGGCCCCAGGTGGGCCTGACTTCCCAGCCTCAAGTGCCAAGTCCCTGGCGTGTCACCTCCCCGCTTCAGTCCTCAGGGGGCTGAATCACGGTGGACAGCTTGAGTTTAGGATCCGCTGGCCCCACCCTGTTTCCATCCGGGTCCCAGACCACCGACTTGCAGGCGGACCCTGCCTCCTACGGGAGATGTTGGAGGCCAGACTCACCTTCAGGTGGATGGGGAAGGACCGCTCATGCTGGAGGGGGCCCAGCAGCGTCTGCTCCACGCTGACCAGCTCCGAGGTCGAGTCCACCACGCGGGCCAGCGCGCTACGCATCGCCATGCGGGCCAGGGTGCAGGGCTCGCGGCCCCGGGGGAAGGGCAGCAGTTCCGCGTCCCGCTCTGCGCCTTGCACCACCTCCACCTCGGGGGAACTCGCCCACGCCCCGGACCCCCCATTCCTGGACCCCCTGCCCCCGCCGCCCTCCTCGCGCCCTAGCCCGGGCCGGGCCGGCAGCGGGGCTGAGCGACTCACTGGGGCGACGGACAATTCGTCCGGATCCCGTGGGCTCCTGGGAGCTCCCTGACCGTCCCTCCAACCCCACTCGTCCTGCAGCAGCTGCAGGGTCTGCAAAGCCAGCATTTGGTGACTGATGGAGGCCACTAAGGGCGCGGGGCTGGCCATCGCCTCCGCCGCAAGCTCTGCGTGCTCCGCGGGCAGGTGGAGCAACGAGCGAGGGAGGCGGGGGCGTTTGAAGTCGCCAGGGTCACATTTCCTAACCCGCGGCTGCTGGGCCTCCTTGCCTCTCCAAGTGTGGGGCCGGCCCCGCCCCTGGTCCGCAGTCAGTGACCCCCGCTGGCCCCTGCATTTGCTTAGTCTGAATCTCCTCGTTACGACACAAGGCTGAAGAGCTGCTCCGCGTGCACTTGAAAATCAGCCAAATGCTGAGCTGTGGTTCTTCAAACCCTCCAGGGTTTTGCTAGGAAAACGTGCTGCTGTGTGCAGATACCTATCCGCAGGATTACCCCGCCCCCATCTCCTTTGAAGGATGTCTGCAAATGACAATTCAGGCCCTGAGGGCTAGGGGTGGAGGGGCGCCTGTTAAAGGCCCACCTGGAGTGAAAGTGTGACGAACCAGAGAAAAACTCACACAAAGGAAAATCACCCTCCCTTTCTCTGCCCTAGGGGAATTTTCAGGAATTTCTTGGAGTAGACTTCAAGATCTGTATTTCCCCAAACAAAAGAAGAGGTCCTGTGTATCTCAAAGTGCTGCAGTTCTCTGCTTTGCTCCATGCCACATGTACTCAGAGAGCCTGACCTAGAACGTAGCAGCCTGTGCAGCCTGCTCCTGAAGTGACTTGGGATACGTGGGCCAGGTACTGCCCAGAAGAGGAACATAAATGGTTTTATGTGAAACTCCCAAAGGACTTAGGCAGCAGAGTTTGAAGTTAAATCTTTTTAAGAGCCAAGAACCCAGTGACAGCTGTACAAATAGTTGCCGGTTTTAATTAAACCTAACTTGGTTACTTCCTTGACTTAGGAAAAGGGATTGGCAAATTTATGCTTTGAGAGATAGGAAACTATCAGTATGTAATTACACTTTATAAAATGAAGGATATTTGAGGGAGTGGTATGGAAGAGTTTCCCAAAGCAGCGTCGTTTCAGCTTCCCTCCTGCGTGGAAAGCCTTGTAGATAACCTAACAACACAGTAAAGCAGGGGAGAAGGGTGCAGGCCCATGACAGAAGTGGACCCTAGCAGACCCTGAGGATGGGATTTCATTCTTTAGAAGGGACAGTCCACCCTTTGTGCTGTGGAGTGAGATCTGGAAAGGCCTTGCTTGTTGGGAAAGCTGTTCCAGTGACTTTTAGTCTAGAAATGTGGTCAGGGAAAATATGGGGAGGGATTCAGAGTCCTTTAAGGTTTCTTTAACTCTTGGATAGCATGACCCCACATAATCCTCGCAACTCTCCAATGACAGTTCCTTCTTATTCTCCGTGTTTTCTTCGCCTATGAAAACAAATCTGAATGCCAAGGTAAAGAAAACCTTTCTTAAGCAAAAACAAGTATGTTCACACTAATTATAAGTAAGTAAAAATGCATGTCTGTACATTGACAGAGAGGAAATTACTTTGGACGGAAGTAAATAGTTTAATGTTGATTAGATTCTCTTGCCATGAGGTTACTTAAGTTCATAATACAAAATAGAGAATTTTTCTCTCTCTCTCTCTCTCTCTCTCTCTCTCTCTCTGTGTGTGTGTGTGTGTGTGTGTGTGTGTGTGTGTTTTATCCCCAAATGTTGAAATACATTAGGTTCAGCAGAGACTAACCAGGAATAGCAAAAACTAACCCCTAATTTTCACAGAGCATGTCAGATCTCCAGGGGTGCTTCTCTTTCCAGATATGTAGAAAATCCAGTTTCATGGGCTAACTCTTCTATTATCAAATGGCTGACTGCAAAACCTTCTTGACAGATGGAATTGTAGCCAACAGCAGAATTGAAATTACTAGACACAGCCTGACCTGGGTCCCCACTGTTGTAATTATTAATACCAGACTGACTCTGAGAGCCATGAGACCAACTGAACTTAAGAGGGTATGAGAAAAGGGGGCCAGAAAAATATGGGGCCTATGGGACGGTACATGCAGCTTGAATAGGTGCCTGAGTTTATCAATATCCTTTAGATAGCACTGGATTATTCAGCAATGCAAGGCTTTGTCTGTCATGACTGTAAATTACCCTTTCTTCTATTACGACCTTGAAGTTGCTGATTTTCCAAAGCAGAAAATATGAGGCCCTAACTGAAGAAAAGTATTCATAGGCTATCAAAATGAGTTAATAGTGTAGCAGGTCTACCTTTGATCTAAAATACCACCCAAATTATGTATTCTGGGCTACTACTTACAACTTCCTACTCATTATACTGACAATTTCAGGCCACTGTGTGTAATTCAAAAGCGTGAAGTATTGGACCCATGATCTTTTTGCTTCATAGTATTTATTTCACTATTTTATGGAAACCATTCTCTCATTTCCCAGGAGATTATTTCTCCTCCTCCTCCACACTGAGTCCACATAGTCAGATGGGATGAACGCTTCAGACTGCAAAAGTGGACTGGTGCATTGCGGCTGAGCAATCACATATCACATGCCCATTGAAAATGACAGAAATTAACACATGACACAATTAGAGCCAATTGACAATATCAGTTAGGATGGTATCATGTAGGACAATACCATTTCAGCTGAACATACCAAATAAGAGAAAACAATGGAACTAAAGGAAAATGTAGACTAAAAGATGAAACAATAAAATATAGTGGCCTTATAACATCATTGGAGCCCCACATTTAGCTACACAAGAAGACAGCCCCACCTCTGAGCTTTTCATTTATATGAGCCATAAGTTTGTTTGTTTGCATCAGCCTCTTTGAGTTGAGTTTATTGCGTCTTGCAACAGAAAGTCACAACTGAAGCAAACTGCTTGACATATCAATAGGATAGATAAATGTTAATGGAATGATCTTGTGACCCAATGCCTCTCAGGCAAGACACTGCTAAACGTCCCTCATACCATGTCCAGCATCATTCACCTAATCTTACTACTATTTCAGTGATCATGGGAAAACTTCTTTGAGCAAGTCTGGTCATTGCTGACAGTTGATGGGAGCATTAGAAAATGAGCAACAGAAGCATTCCTGACCCTGTGGGATGGAAAAGGGAAGAAAGTAGAAAAATCGATGAAGTAAGAAGCAATTTTCTATCTGTTAATGGACAAGGAGGAGTGTTGTTAGATAAATAAGGATTCTGTTTGCTTCTATTAACCCAAAGGTTCCTTTCTCACATAAACAAAAGAGATAAACTCTTGTATGGAATCATGAAGTAGCTGAGCTCAGTGAGAACAGAAAGGAGCTGGCAGAAGGTGCAGTTCTGTGGAGCCTTCCTCAAAGGACTTGGCAGAGCCTGGATACATTTGAGCCCTCCTTATATACTTTGGCACTTTTTTCCAAAAAGGATCCAAGAGAATTCCAGAAATGGAATTCTTAACCTTCAACACACCCTGGTGAAGTTCATAGGTGGGGGCAAAACAAAACATGTCCAAAGAGGCCAAAGAGTTATTATCCTTAAATAAAAATTATGATTGAGGAGAAACAGATGCTGAATAGATATACCAAGATAGGAAAATGTTTTGTAAAAGAAAAAACAATAGAACTAGGAAAAGATGGAGGCCTAATGAAAAGAGAGCAAAAAAGATCAAATTCCTCCTTTAAACATAGAATTGCAACATTTGAATATGCCAAGTCATAAAAATATACATGCAACTGTAATTTTGGTCTAAACATTTGAGTTTGAGAGGAAAAAAAAGATGCAATCCTGCCACAAAAACTCTAAATTGCCAAAAACAATTCTTTACAAAGGACAATGTGTTTTCAGGACATCATATATGTGCTGCCTGCCCAGACCCTGTTAAGCGGATGACTCTAAATGAAATTTAGTAACACTAAATAGAAAAATAAGGAAGCCTAGTAAAGGGAGAAAAAGGAATAGTGAAAAATGTTAAAACCCACTTGCCTGTGCCAACATAATCTAATATGTAACTCACCTCCTCAACACAAAATATCATTTTTCCTGGGCATATAAATAATTTTACTGAATTTTGTCTCAATAATTAATTTATTTGCAGGAGGAATTGTTGATGTTGGTAGAAAAAATCAAAAGTGGATTTTGAAAGAGTAGATGTAATTTTTCCTTCTTTTTGTAGCTTTGGTAGATAATTTGGTTTTTAACAGTGAGAGGAAGGCCACAGATTTTCATGCTGCCGACACATAAATTCAACAAGACAACCTTACTGGGTTGTCCCTCCGTTTATGATTACAAAATGCAATCTGTGAAGACCATCCCTTTCCTTCAGAGGAAAAAATTTAAAAGCTATTTGATTTCCTGAATTATTTCCATTATCTGTGTAGATATAACATGTAATATTGAAGCAGGGAGGAATCATAATAGTAATAAAAATAGGAAAGGAGTAAGTGTGGGAACTGTTTTAATGCAACTGTATTCCAGGATCTTTAATCTTAATAAAAAACAATGGGTCCATCCTCATCACTATCCAGGATCACCCTGTATGTATCTCCAAGTTCCAGTAGGTAATTTTATGGTGTGATAGAAATAAATGCTCAATTTGGGTTGATATATTTAAAACTAAAAAAAAATAATATTTCTATAATATTCTTATTCCCTTTTCTTACAGTCATCCTCATTCCTTTATACACTTTTTTTCCCCTAATGAATTTTCTAGTCTTGTTCCCCAGTTTTTCTTTTGTTAGGTTTTATGGTTGAATAGACATTAGGGTTTAATCCACCCTCTCATTTATTCCTCTCTTCCTTGGATATTTCCAGAGCTCCCCTTCCTGTAGTAACTATAATGAAAAAAGGGGGCAGGTAGGAGAGATCGGAGTTATACAGTTCTTTTGCTTAGTTTTTGCTGCAAGAGGACTATGCCTATATACTTCCATGAAGTCAAAACTTCCATACTGGGAAATTCAATAAGTGTGTTATCAATCTCCAACTTCTAAACTCTGAGCACAGCAAGGGGGAACTAAACCAGTTTTGAGAACTGGATTAGTGCCTTCCCACTTTGGCTCTCTGTATTAGGAAAATAAGAGAGGCGAACAGATGGGCTTGTTTTATTTGTTTGGTCATTTTCATCATTTTTATTTCAAAATATTATTGAGAATGGTCAGAAAAGTTCAAGTAAGGTAAAAGGCATTTTTAAAACAAAGATTTGTTAAATGTAATTGAAAGAACATTTTTCCCCCTTCGGGGAGAAAGATATAAAGTATTTAAAAACTTATGTTTATATAAAATATACCATTACATATTTTAGCATAACAAATGTCTATTTTTTAATTTTCATCATCTGTTTCTCTTGCAGTCCACTGTTAATTAGCAAGTGGGGTTTTATAGATGCTAATCTGACCATAAAACTCAAATGGTCCATACAAGTGATTATATTTCAAGTATTTGTTCAAGAAAATCATATGTAAATTTTATTTGGTCTGTATTTTTCATTTGAAAATTGAAACCACATTTAGTAGGCTCTTTAATTCCTCTGTTTAAATATTCAAGCTGTCTCAGAAGCTTAAATAGTAGCCTTTGATGGATCATTACTAGATAATTGTAGATAATTTGTTAAGAAGCATTGTAGGAATTCTTACTATCCTACTCATTTTAGATAAGAGTAAAATCTAATACTTTCTAAATGAATGTTAATTTTAATACAAAATTCTATTTAACAATGGCTTTTTTTTTTATTTTAAGCAACTATTATTTCAAAGCCAGGGTAAAATGTAAAGTATATATGATGGATAAAAAGCATACCTTGAAATCTAACTAATTTATCATAATTTTCACTATGCTACAAATTAAAACATTTTAGCTCTCTTGAATTTTCATGCGAACATTTTAAGTTTCTAAATTTAACACTCATAATAGAAGCAACACAATATGGAAGTTAACAGATTGGGCCTTTGTAGATGATAGAAACATCTGCCTAGAGAATCTAAGAAAATCACCTGAAAAACTATAAAAACAAATGAGAGTCTACTTCATATATTCATATATATAGTCAACATACAGAAACTGATTAACTTTCCTGTGTACCACAATAACAGGTTAAAAATGTCAAGAAAAATGTTCCAATTAATAATAACAAGCCTACAAAATAGCTGGAAATAAACTAAACAAATATTTTTAAGATTTATGATAAAAACCATATGTAAAACAAATTACTAAAAGCTATAAAAGATCTAAATAAATGGAGAAATAGTCTTTCTGATTAACAAGTTCAAAGTAGTAAAGCTATCAATTTTCTCTAATCCAGAAACTCAATGAAATCCCAATAAAATGTCAGTAAGATTCTTGTGAAACTAAGCAAGCTCACTCTTAAGTTTCTCTAGAAAAGAAAGCATCAAAACATCTTAGAAAATTTTAAAGAACAATTACGAGGGACTTTCTCCACCTAATATCAAAATATACTCTAAGCCAGCGGTGTCCAACCTTTGGGCTTCCCTAGACCACACTGGAAGGATTGTCTTGGGAAATACACTAACACTAACAATAGCTGATGAGCTAAAAGAAAGGTCTATGTATAATTGTCGTAATTTAAGAAAGTTTTTGAGTTTATGTTGGGCCTACTTCAAAGTTGTCCTAGGCTGAATTCAGCCTACATACCAATTTTAAAAGTGTGATTATAGCACTAAAGTGAACAAATAGATCAATAGAGTCAAAGACATGTAGGTATACATACAAGCACACACACACATATATATACACACACACATATATGTATATATATTCTAGAATATACTCTACTCATGTGAAAAGGGTCTTCAGCTGCAGCATGAAGCTGATTTATATGAGAAGTAAGACTTCCACAGGCCTTTGATGAGGCCTGTCCTGCCTCTCTGTTTCACAGTCAGGTGACCACAGGTGGGCCCCAAGTCACCAGTTCCAAGTGCCAAGTGTGTATATGAGGTCTGACAGTTATGTTCATGAAGTCATCCTAGAAAAAGTGCTACATCCCTCATTGCTGAATATCACTATGGTTACCTTCTAAGTACTCCCTTTAGGAAGCTATGCACCAACACCAGCACCTAGTCTACCCTTGAAAGCAGCTCAGAACTCTTTCTGGAATGGCCATCAGAGCTGTCATTGTATTACCCTGATGTCCTGAATATCATCAAAATATCTTCATTTCAATATTCTTTTATCTTTGGGTAAAGAAAAAAGTCATTGAGGGCCAGATCAGGTTAGTAGGGAGGGTGTTCCATAACAGTTATTTGTTTACTGGCCAAAAACTTCCTCACAGACAGTGCCGGGTGAGCTTGTGCATTGTCGTGATGCAAGAGCCATGAGTTGGTGAAAAGTTCAGGTTGTTTTTGTCTAACTTTTTCATGCACTTCCAAATAGTAAACTGGGTTGACTGATGGTCAAGTTGGTACAAATTCATAATGAATAATTCCTCTGATATCAAAAAAGTTAGGCAACATCCTTTTCACTCTTGGTTTGGACTGACGGAACATTCTTGGTTATGGAGAATTGGCTGATTTCCATTGTGCATTTTGATGCTTTGTGTCAGGGTCATATTGGTACACCCATGTTTCATCACCAGTGATAACACAGCCCAAAACATTATCTTGCCTCTCCAAAAGGTCTTGGAAAACTTTGATTCTCCTTTGCTTTTTTTCATTGGTGAGCTCCTTTGGGACCATTTTTGCACACACCTTCCTCATGCCACAATTTTCAGTTATGATTCTCTATAGATGTTTACTTGGTCTGCTATGCTTCTCAGAGTCAGCTGATGATCTTGTCTCATAATTCAATAAATTTTTGCAATGTTTTCATCAGTACTGCTTGTTATTTGCTGCCCTGACCGCTCTTCATCACTGACACGTTCTCTCTTCTCAGAAAAACGTTTAATCCATTTGTACATTGCCATTTCCTTCATGGCATCATCCCCTTAAACTTGGAATAACATGTCCCTGATTTCATTTTCATTCTTGCCAAGTTTAACAAGAAATTTAACATTTCTTCGTTGCTCTAATTCAAGCTCCAACATTCTCATGACGGCCCACAAAAACACGCAATAACAATAATAAATGTCACTCAGCAAGACACCACCACATGTCAACATGAACACAGCTGTGAGATACAGATACACCAAGTTATGAAACTTTCCCAAGTTTTTTGTACAGTGCTGCCAACATAAGCGCATGGTGGCAAGTTCACGAACTTAATTGTCAGACAGTTTGTATAACTTTATTTTTGTCAAATCAATAAAGGAAAAATTAGTTATATGACATTTGGTTTATTCATTTGGATAAACATGAAATAGATCTATTTCAACTTCATATACATATATAAATAACAGATGGACTAAAGTGCTAAACGTGAAATATCAGAACTATAAAACGATAGGAAGAAAATACTGTTGTATATATTTATAGTCATTGAGTGGGAAAGGCATTTCTAAACAAGATACAATATTTATACATCATAAAAGAAAAACTGGATAGATTTATTACATGAAATATTAAAACTTTTGATAAAAGATACCATAAATAACTTTTTAAAACAAGTGTAGTCTGTTAAAATAGATTTGTAATATAAAAAACAAGCAAAGGATTAATATAGGAATATATAAAGAACAACTATACATTTTAATGATATAGACTTTGATTAAATTAGGCAAAGGATAGGGAAAAAAATCAATGGTCCAATAAATGTATAAAAATATAATAGTCTCAGTAGACATCAGGAAAATGCAAATGATATCAATATTGAGATATGGCCTTCCTACTCCTTAACCTAGGCTAACCAAAAGTACCTTTATAAATGGGACAGAAAACAATGATACTGTCCTATTTCAAACAGTAAGCATGGTCAGCCTAGTCTTGTTGGGCTAAATTCAAGGTGTCAGTAGACTGACAATACATACCATTTGAAATGGGACAGTACCACTGTTTTCTGTCCCATTTAAAACTATACATCTGGCCAGCCTACCTCAAACCCTCAAACTGGCAGAAATAAGTTTATTAATATGAACTTGGCAAATAATGTAGAGAAATAGTGAGTTTCATATGCCATTGGTGGAAGTACTCTAAGTCAGTCTTTTAGCAGGATAATTTTCGTCTTACAAAAATAGTCACATGTACACATAGTTGTATGCACAGCATGTGTAATAAATAAAAACATGCACATAACAAAAATGTCTGTCTGTAGGGGAGTGGATAAATAAATTCATGGGACACAAACACAGTAAAATTCCCTGTTACAAAGAATGCCGACGCAAAAAATTAGGTAGAACTATAACATGGAAATAGCAAGATGCAAAGCAACGCACTCCCCAGACAAATATTAATACTGACTGAGTATCTTAACTAGTGAAGCACTCTAGGTGCTGGGACAGTAAAACAGATAAAATTCCTCCCTTAAGAAGCTTATATTCTATAAGTTTGACAATAAACAAATAAATATAACACATAATGTCAAATAATGGTAGGTCCTGTGAAGAAAATAAAGCACGGTGTTTCATTTTTATGTTCAGCTGTAGGAGAAAATCCAATTAGTTAAGTTTTAAATAAATACAGATTTATATACTGTGTGAACAGAAACTCAGGTATGTAGGGGTACCTGAGGGGATATTTTGAAGGAATGAAGTGCCTTTTAGCTTCTTGCTCTTCTATCTTCAGATTGTGGCTTTCCTTCTCTTGTTATAAGGTTGCTACTGCTCTTCTGTGCAATAATAGGTCACCATTCCAGGCACAAATTAAGTAAGAAAAACAATATAAAGCACTCAGCACACAAAGCAATCACTGAATTCTATTTTATTTTTTTCTCTCATAAGTTTCCAACTACATTCCTTATACTGGCTTCTTTCCATCAAATATATGTCATATTTTTCGCAGCTTAAAATTTTTATCTTCCTTCAATCCACCTCACTTTTATCCTTCAATTCTGAAACAAACATTTTAAAAGACATGCCTATTCTCCCTGTGTCTACTTCCTCACTTCTAACTTCATTCTCATCCTGGATGATTTGCCCTCCAGCTTTTCTCCACTCCAGCACTAGGGCTTTTCCCAAGTTTCTGTTAGCTTCATTGTTGTCAATTCAGTAGCCACATGTCAGTATCTTAACCTTTCCATTCTTGAAAAACTTTCTTCTCGTGGTTTCTGCTATCTTTGTCTATGGCTGTGCTCCCAGAGGTCTGACCAGTCCTTCCTAGACTTCTTTGTGAATTCTTTTTCCCTTTGTCCCTTAAATGTCAGTGTTCCCCTGGCTTCAGTCCTTGACCCTTTTGTCTCCAGCTCCAATGCTACAGCATCTCACAGAAGTCTTTCCCTGAACACCTGGTTTAAAACACATAGTAATTTTTTGTCACTCCATATTGTTTTGTTTTGCTTTTTACCTCTAGAACTATCTGAAAGTCTTATTTATTGATGTGTTTATTTGTTTGTTATTTGTCCCCAGTGGTTTCCCCTCTGGATTATAACTTCAGTAAGAGAAACCTCACATTTTTATTGCTTTTTCTCAGTGCTGGCACCGCATGACCAATTTGATGAATGAATGAACTCTACATACGCTTCCTGAGCCATCTCTCTATGTCAAGTATTACCTACTATCTTCATGATAATGACTTGCCAAAATAAAGTTGTGACTTAGCTGTCTTCTGAGCTCCTTGGACCCATGTCAACTTACTATAAGACATCTCTCCTGTGACATATTATAATCACCTCAAACTCAACCTACTTGGGACTGAATTAAATTTTTTCACTCTTCATATTTACTCTTCCTCCTGTGTTCCAGCTTCTCTCCCAGTGTCCCAGATCAAAAGCTAGGTGGCATTCTTGTCTCCTCTCCCTCCTTTGCCTTCTGTATGTGCTCAACCACTGTGATTTGTCCATCTGCCTCTGAAACATCTCTGTAAATCACCCACTAATCTTCACCCACTACCTACACCCTATTCTAAACCATCATCATCATCTGACATTGGGGCGGCTACCTTTAACTAGTTTCTCTGCTTCTGTTGTCACTACCAACTAACTCATCTTCCATAAAGCACCTAGAACAATTATTCTAAAATACAAATCCAATAAAGACACTTCTCTATTTTAAAAAATCTTCACCAACTTTTCAGTATTCTTAAGATAAAATACAAACTCAGTAAAACAATCTTCATGGCATCCTATTCACTTTTCAGCAAGTGTTTCTTCCTACCCCTTCACATATTACACTGAGACCACTTCGACTCACATCTACACTCAATTCCTCAAATTTAGTATACTTTCTCTTGCCTCTGGACCTCTGCCCATGATGTTTTTTTGGTTAGGAACAAAGAGCCTCCCTCTTCTTAGTCTAATTTCTTCTTTTTCATCAATTCTTAGCTTAGACATTACTGGTTCCAGAACACTTCTGTCACTTTGTAAGGATAGCTAATGTCTCTTCTATATACTCCCAACATATTCCTATCATACCATCATATTATTTAACAGCTATCACAAATTAATTTCAAAAATTCAGTCATTCTACAAAATAGCAGTTTATGTCTTGCTTGAGTAACAGTCCAATAAAAGTGCTCCCAGCCACTGAGGACAAGGAGGAAGGAAGCTATGCTCCACACAGTCATTCAGGGACCCAGACTAATGGAGGCACCGCATCTTTGACATTTTCCACATTTCTCTGGACATCAACATCTAGATGATAGGAGAGAAAAAGCATTGAGGAGTAAATATAAAAGTTTTCATGAGTCAGGCCTAGAAAAGTGTCACACATCAGCTCTCCTGATATCCTAGTGTCTAGTACTTAGTCATGTGACCACACTTAATTGCACAGAAACTAGCCATGTGCCAAGAAAGGAGAGAAAACAGGTTGATGAACACATAGTAGACTCATAAGCTCTTATCACACACAGGGGTAACTCAGCTGCACCTGTCACTAAATGGTCAATTCAGAGAAGACAAGAATTATGTCTGTCTTGTTTGTCATTTTATCCTGTCAGTCATAGAACTGGAAATGTAATAGGTAATTGGTAACATATTTTTTTAATGACAATGAATGGCAGAACTAGGTTTCAAATGTAAGCTCTTGCTCTATTCATTATATGGCTCTCAAATAGTCCCCCTTCTCTGTTGTTTTACTTTTCATGGTCAACAGCAGTCTAAAAATATTAAGTAGAAAATTCTAGAATAAAACAATTTATAAGTTTTAAGTTGCACACCATTCTGAGTAGCTTGATGAAATCTCACACTGTCCCATTCCCCAGGATGTGAATCATTCCATTGTCCAGTGTCTCCCCTCTGTATTCTCTTTCTGCCCACTGGTCACTTAATTGGTGATCAGACTGGCTATCATGATATTGCAGTGCTTGTGTTCAAGTGATCCTTATTTTACTTAATAATGGCCCCAAAGCACAAGAGCATTGATGCTGGCAATTCAGGTATGCCAGAGAGAAGGTGTAAAGTATTTCCTTTAAGTGAAAATGTGAAAGTTCTCAATAAGGGGAAAAAAGCAATCATATGCTGAGGTTGCTAAACTCTACAGTAAGAACACATCTTCTACCTGTGAAATTGTAAAGATAAAAGAAATTCATGGTAGTTTTTCTGTCATGACTCAAACTACAGAAGTTACAACCACAGTATATGATGACTGCTTAGTTATAAGGGAAAAGGCATTAAATTTGTGGGTGGAAGACATGAGCAGAAAATGTGTTGTGGTTGCTGACAATGTGTTGTGTCAGAAAGTACTGACCCTCTTCAAAGACTTCCATAAGGAATCCTACAATGAGTGACACCAAGCCATGTACTGCAGATAAGGGATAGATAGTCATACAGATTCAGGAATCAGTTTGGCATTGTATCACCTTACATCATCACTGGAAGAAGGTAATTAGAGCATAATAAGTTATTTTGAAAAAGAGACCATATTCACACAACTTTTATTGCAGTATATTGTTATTATTGTTTTATTTTATTACATTATTAATATTAATCTCTTATTGTGCCTAATTTACCAGTTAAACCTTATCATAGATATATATAAGCGCTACCCAGAAAAAAAAAATCCAGCCATTGTCAATATAATGAATGGTTAATGCATCTATTTTTCATATTGCGTGGCCAGGTAATTTCCAAACAGCCCTGGTATGTATGGAAAAAACATATTATAGTATAAGTAGGGTTTGGTACTATCCATGGTTTCAGGCATATACAGGGGGTCTTCGAATTTATACTTCATGGATAAAGGGGAACTATTGTAGTTTTTTTAGAGATATCAGACAGTGGTCTTCTATATGTGGTATTAAAATCTGTGTAAGCTATTACACATCTATTAGAATGTCGAAAATTCAGAAAACTGACACCACCAAATCCTGGTAAAAATTCATTGCTGATGAGAAATTCATTGCTGGTGGAATGGCCACTTTGAAAAACAGTTTGGCAGCTTCTTTAAAAATTAAATGCATACTTATCATGTGATCCAACAATCACAATCCTTGGTATTTACCCAAAAGAGTTGAAAATTTATGTCCACATAAAGCCTGCACAGTGTTTATAGTTTTAGTCTTAATGATCAAAAATTGGAATCAACCAAGATGTCCTTCAGTAGGTGAATGGATAAATGAACTGTGGTACATCCAGGATATGGAATATTATTCAGCACTAAAAAGAAATGAGCTATCAAGTCATAAAGAGATATAAAGAAAACTTAAATGCATATTGCCAAAGTGAAAGAAGCCAATGTAAAAAAGCTACCTTATTGTATAATCCCAACTATATAACTCTCTGAAAAATACAAAACTATAGGAACAATAAAATCAGGGGTGGTGGTGGGGGAAGAGATGAATAGATGGAGCACAGAGAATTTTTATATTCTATGTAATGTTTTATTCTCTGTATAATAAGAGTTTTATTCTGTATAATGTTAAAATGATGGATACACATCATTTTACATTTGTCCAATCCAAAAGAATATATGACACCAAGAGTGAACTTTAAGGTACACTATGGACTTCGGTTGATTACGATGCCTAGATGTAGGTGCATCAAATGTACAATTCTGGTGAGTGATGTTGATGATGGGAAGGATAGCACTATGATTGTGTGGGACAAGAGTAGATGGTAAATCTCTATGCCTTTTTCTCAATTTTTTTATGAACCTAAAACTGCTCTAAAAAAAATTGAAGTCTTTAAAAAACATCTGGTAGGCCCAGAGATACGTTTTCCATCAAATATCTTGGGAAATACAGTTGTTGGGGATGAGTAAGTTTCTTGATATTTACTTTACTCAGCATTTAAAATGCAGCATAATTAACAAGATCATCTGAAAGGGCCTAAAGTGCTTTAATTTGATGTTTCTAATAGAGAAAACTATGGGTTAGACATGTCCAAGCAACAGAACCAAGATTAGACCCAAGTCTTTGGTATCATTGTCCAAAACTCTTACCACTTCACCATTATCAAGAAATGCTTTTGTTAATGGTAAATTTATTAACTCCCCATTCTCAGTAACTGTTCTTTCTAAATTACATTTCTCCTCAATCCTTAGAAAAAGCACAAGAGAGAAATAGTATTGCATAGTTCATTAATCACAGAAAGGAACCAGAATTCATTCTGAATGGAAAACTAGAGGGGAAAAAAAAGATTATCTATAATTAATATGGTTACACATAAGCCAGTGAACGTTGACCAAAGACTAAGCAGTCACTCATGAACTCACTTAGCACCAGGTCAATTAACTTGTATGGACCTGCTACCTTATCCAAGAAGTAAGGATCACAGTAGGAGTATTTCCTACCCTTAAATTTGTTGAATCATGATCAATATTTATTATTGATTTAAGGTCCATCATCATCAATACATCTAATTAAGCATCTATATGTGATGTGATAATATTGTCTATTTATCTACTTTAACTGTAACTACTGAATCAATAAAGTATAGAGTTCATGCTAATTCTTCAAACATAAGAGTTGAGGACTGTCAGCACACAAAAATCCAGAACAAAGGTAATTTAGGAAACCTAAATTTACAAGCAAATTCATATTTTCTAGGTGTTGAGCTATTTACAGATGAAGTTACCATGTCATTATCACAGAGGTCACCTTTGTGATCATGGATTTATACAAGGCTAGTCTTGTCTCTGGCTTCCATGCTTCTGTCTTCTGTCTGTGAAACATATCAGTAAAGAAATAGACTCAGCTGTCAATTGAGTTGTCCAGAATTAATAATTCCATGTTTTCAAACTCAAGTTTCAGATGAAAGTCCTAATGTGCCTAATATCACATCCTCAGTTTTAATGGAGACTACCAATGAAAAATTATTGTATTTAGAAAATTTCAATGATTTTTTTTTTTTTTTTTTTTTGGAAAATTGCTATTAAGAACATCATCCAGATACGTGCGCGCCGCCGCTGCCGCTCGCCAGGGAAACAGGAGATCTGTCTTGAGGAGCTCAGCCGCCTCTTCGGTGCGACCCCCGAGGCCCAGGAAAGAGCCACAAGCGCTCGTC
This sequence comes from Lyroderma lyra, assembly GCA_004026885.1. Lineage (NCBI taxonomy): Eukaryota > Metazoa > Chordata > Mammalia > Chiroptera > Megadermatidae > Lyroderma > Lyroderma lyra. The sequence continues at coordinate 56,947 of PVJL010004197.1, forward strand.
ATCCCCAGGAATGCGGCAGAGGAACAGAAGCTCGAACTGGAGCGGCTCATGAAAAACCCGGACAAAGCAGTTCCAATTCCAGAAAAAAGGAGTGAATGGGCACCTCGACCTCCCCCAGAATTTGTCCGAGACGTAATGGGCTCAAGCGCTGGGGCTGGCAGCGGAGAATTCCATGTATATAGACATCTGCGCCGGAGAGAGTACCAGCGACAGGACTACATGGATGCCATGGCTGAGAAGCAAAAATTGGATGTAGAGTTTCAGAAGAGACTAGAAAGGAATAAAATTGCTGCAGAAGAGCAGACTGCAAAGCGTCGAAAAAAGCGCCAGAAGTTAAAAGAGAAGAAATTATTGGCAAAGATGAAACTTGAACAGAAGAAACAAAAAGAAGGATCCGATCAGTCCCAAGAGCAGCCATCCAGTAGCTCTGAGGAGGCATCTGGAACGGAAGAGGAGGGGCCGACCTTCATCGTGGGGCGATGACAGTGTTGGCCCCCAGCCCTCAGAAAACCCCTTCCCATGCCCCGAGGGGAAAGGCGGCTGTTTCAGTTCATTTTCTCTCCCAAGGCCTGGCTAGATAGAAGCAAGTGGGAAGCATCCTAACTGCTCAGAGCAGGACCAGTTCCTGGAACCCCGAGGACATTGCCCAGCACAGTTCATTAATATTCCCGCTAAAGGGGGAAAATGTATAACCACCTGCTCCGGATTCCTGTTCTCACTTATTTTGACTGATGATTTTTGAGCTGTTTTCTTTGAAAGGGGTGTTTATTTAGTAAAGAACAAAAACATTAGGTTCTGTGAGCCTTTGAAATGCAGAAGCTTTAGAGAAGGCTGTGAAATGAGGTGATAGGGAGGGGGCCTGTTCCCAGACTCATTGAGCGAAATGGCTTTGGTTCTGGGCCTGAGCTCCATTTCCTTCAGCTGACCTCAGAACACATGCTCCCGCCCAGCAGCTCTCCATACATGTGTTTTGGGAAGCCTGAGGAGATGTGGGGTGGAACCAGGTAAGGGCAGGGCCATCTGAAAGGGAACTGATGTGTGAAAAGAGCTTTGGGGATAATGACTAGAAGAAGAAGCAGGTAGAGAATCCAGGCTGATCTGAATCAGAGCAGAGGGCTTGGGGAATCCTAATCAGACTGGAAGGGATCCACTGTCCAAAAGCTGTGTTTTCATCCTGAGGTCAAAGGAAATCTAAACAGAACATGGAAGGTTGCCTCTTAGGCAACAGGAGGGAAAGAGGCAGTTTCTAATTCAAGCCTTGGCTCACTTTTTGGATTATTAAAAAAAAAAAAATCATCCATTATGTACTTCTATATCCCTTGTACAGAGGCTCACTCACACAGCAAATTTCTGATGGATCTTAGAACTTTGAAAACTTTGCTTCCCCTGATGAACTACTATAAAATCATATACCCTATCATTTTTCCTCTCTGCTTTGACCATCAGGAAACTAGAATAATATTTTCTGCTCAAATCAGAGGTCTTTCTAATTCTAGAATCGTAGGATAAGCATTTCCCTAATAGCCCTATCCAGTATGAATTCTTGTATTTGTAATATTTTTCTTGATTTTCAATCTTGTTTTAATGGCTTTCTGAGCCATATGTCTCCATATTCAATATTAGCATCCTTGGAAACCTGTTGGAAGTAGGAAAAGTAGATGTATGCCACTTTTAGATGTCACAGTTGATTATTTTCTGTATAATAAACAATTTTGCTTATATGTTTTTATAAACATGCAAAATTTGATTGAAAGAGATTTAAGGGATAAAATAGTCAAATGTGATATATAGTGTTTCTTTGGATCCTTTTTCTAAATATCTAACTACCAAAAAAAAGTAATTTTTGAGACTATCTATGGAAGCTGACCATAAACTTAATAGTACATGATACCAAGTACATATTTTTCCTTTTTAGGTGTGATAATGGCATTGTGGTTATGTAAGAAAATATCTTTGTATTAGAGATGCATTCTGAATTATACAGGCGTGAAATGACTTGGTATCTGGAATTTGCTTTTAAAACTTTGGCAGGGGGAGACAGGGAGAGGGAGAGAGAAGAGGGAAGAAGAGGAATAGAAGGAAGGAGAAGGAAGAGGAAGAGAAGGAGGGTGAGGAGGCAAGAAAAAGTAAAAGAAAAGAAAAGATAAAGCAAAAGTGAAAAAATCTTGGCAATTTCAAAATCTTCAAAATGGGCATACCGGAGAATTACTTATACTATTCCCTTTTATGTTGTAGACATTTGCAAAGAATCAAACATTTTAAAATTAAGAACTAAATATTAAACTTTAAAAACATGGTATTTCTTATGTAAAAATATGAAGCATTTTCTCTAGACTCAAAGTTCAAGCATATGTTCTCAAGCTGGGCTCAACTGACAATAAATCTTCAGCTGATTATAAGAAGCTTCTGTTACGTAGACCTTGAATGGATCTTGCACTTATGAAGTGCAAGAAGGATTACTGGACATTCAACAAAATCAGACACAAGTTCACTTATAGGGTTATATTCCACACTGAATAAGTTAAGATAGGTTGTAGGCTGATAACGGTACCTGGCACGTATTAATTCTCTGTATGTATTGCTTATTACTATGTTTTCTAAAATATCACTGAATTCACCAGTTCTATAGTCAACTTCTCATGTTTGCATTAACTTTAAGGTCAGTTCTTTTAGCCCAGATATCTGCATAACTGTCTTCTACTGCTCCTCACATCTACTGTATTTTCTCTACGTCCATAAATTCCCATAAGCATTACATAGAAGATAGCTTAGAAAAGCAAAGTCCTTGGTTGACAAGACTGATATGCTCAGTGAGTGATTTTCTTTAAAAATTATACTGGTAGTTCTGTGCTTATGTTATACAATATCTAACTAAATACAGTTAAGAAAAAGTATTTTCTATATACTAATAATAAATGATCCGAAGAAGAAAATTAAGAACACAACTACATTTATAAAAGCATCAAAAAAAAATCCCTAGGAATAAACCTAACAAAGGAAGTGAAAGACTTATACACTGAAAACTATAAAACATTGCTGAAAGAAATTAAGAAGACACAAATAAATTAAAAGACTTTGTTCATGGATTGGAAGGCTTAATATTCTTAAGATGTCCATACTACACAGAGCAATATATGATTTAATTTTTTGCAGAAATAGAAAAATTAATTCTAAAATTCATATGAAATCTCAAGAGACTCCAAATAGCAAAGCAATTTTGAGAAAAAAAATGGTGGATTCACACTTCTGATTTCAAAACTGTAGTAATCAAAACAATGTGGACTGGCATAATGACAAGCATATAGACCAATGGAATAGAATGGAGAGTCCAGAAATAAACGTTCATGTGTATGATCAAATGATTTTTGACAAGAGTATCAAGACTGCCTAATGGGGGAAGAATATTTTCTTCAACACATGGTTTTAGGAAAACTGGATATTTAGATGAAAAGAAAATGGATCTTTATTTTAGACTATATACAAAAATTATCTCCAATTAATCTTCCAGAAGAAAATATAGATAAAATGATTCATGACTTTAGACTTAGCAATGATTTCTTGGATTTGATACTGAAAGCACAGATAACAACAACAAAAATGGGACTTTATCAAACTTGAAATTTTGGTATATCAAAGGAAACAATCAACAGAGTAAAAAGGCAATCTGTGAATGGGAGAAAATATTTACAAACTATATATCTGGTAAGGATTTAATATCCAGAATATTTTTTAAAAACTCCTACAACTCAAGATGGTAGAGTAAGTAAATGCTGTGCTTGCCTCCTCTCATGACCACAACAAAATTACAACTAAACTGCAGAATAAGCATCACTGAGAATTGCCTGAAGTCTAGATGAACAGAGGACAACTCAGGACATATAGAAGAAACCACCTTGAGACTAGTAGGGGAAGAGATGCAGAATGAGTTGATTCTATATCAATGTGTGGTAGTTAAAAATTGGGAGGGATGCCCCAGCTGCAGAGGTCCTCCAAAAGAGTAAGGGTCTCAGCCCCACACTAGGCTCTCCAGCTCAGGGTTCCATGCTGGAGAGAGAAGTTACCATATTTGACTGTGAAAATCAGTGGAAATTGTGGCTGAGTGGGATGGAGTGTGGTTGCAGTCCCAGGCATTCTTCTTAAAAGTCCCTTATATGAACTTACTTGCTGGTGTTCTCACTACCTCTGAGATCAATAGCTGAGGCAGCAGTTTAAAAGGTACCAGGGACATACAAGGAGGAAGTAAGTCATCTGGCTTCAGGGTGAAGGCTAGAGAAGCAGCTTTCTCCCAGAGAGAAGTGCTGGCAGAATCCACTGTTTCTTTGCTATCCCCGCATGCAGGTACAGGTGGCCACCATATTTGACACTATATCAACCTGGCTAAAACTGTTTGGCCTGCCCTGGTAATTCTCTGAGACTACACCCTAGTGAAATTTTGGGCCCACCCAAGCTAATTTTAGTGACCATTCCACACAAATGGCCTGTCTTGGCTCATGCTACAGATTTTCCTAAAATCTCTCAAAGGTTCACAAAACTCAAACAAGCAGCATCTGGTCTCAGCGTGCTTCTTACATCTTACTGAGCAGCCTCAAGCCCAGCACTGGTGGCGATCTGCCTCAGTTCCTATTTGGCCTTTTCCAGGTACCTCTAAACCCAACATGAGTAGCTGTCACCTATGGGTGGCTTTGTAAATCATGCCAGGTGTGCCCAGGCAGGGCATAGGCTGTGGCTATACTTGGACTGTGGAAGGGCCCCTCCCAGGAAAACCTCGGACCAGCATACTTAGTGGCCAGCTTCAGACTTGGCTGGAGCATCACCTGGCTGCACACCCAAAGGCAACACACCCAAAAGACAGACTGGGCAGGCACCAGAGCCCTGCTAAAGTGAAACCTATTCTATAGGATCAGCCCCTGCACAACAGCTTCTCCACTGAAGTCACAGTAAGTCCTCACAACCAATCAATCCAATAGCCAGTCCCTCTCACTGATGGGCAAACAGCAACCAAGGCTCACTTACATAATGAGGGCACATACAGTCGACACATGGATCACACATGGATCATTGGGCTAAGATAATCAGGGAGACTATGCCACTTAGCCCCATAGAATACCTGCTAAATAAGGCCACTGTACTAAGACCAGGAGCTTTAGCAGCCCTACCTAATACATAGAAACAAACAAAAGGAGAGAGCCCTTTATGATTAGATAATGTCCTTCTTTGTCTCTTAATAGTCTTTGTTTTAAAGTCTATTTTGTCTTATATAACCATTGTTACCCCAGGTTCTCATTTCAAATTGTGTAAAATAATTTTTTATACCTTTACTTTCAGTCTATATGTGTCTTTCAATGTGAGGTGGGTCTCTTGTAGACAGCATATGCATGGGTCTTGTTTTCTTATTCCTTCAACAACCCTAGGTCTTTTGATTGATATATTTAATCCATCTACATTTAAAGTAATTATTGATAGGTACATAGTTATTGCCATATTATTATTCATATTTTTTAATTTTATTTTATTTTTATTGTTAAATTTGTTGGGGTGACATTGGTTAGTAAAAATTACATAGGTTCCAGGTGTACAATTCTGCAATACATCATCATGTGTTGCATTATGTGTTTACCACCCAGAGTCAGTTCTCCATCCATCACCATATATTTGACTCCCTCTTCTTCTTCCCCCACCCCCTTACTCCTTACCCTCAGGTAACTACTAAACTATCAAATGTGTCAATGAGTTTTTGTTTCTTTGTTGCTTTCAGTTTTATATTCCACATATGAGTAAAGTCATAAGGTTCTTGGTTTTTTCTCACTGGCTTATTTTGCTTAGCATGATAATCTCAAGGTCCATCCATGTTGTGGCAAATGGCAGTATTTGATATTTTCTTGTAGCTAAGTAATATTCCATTGTATATATGGAATATTACAACTTCTTTATCCAGTCATCTATCAAAGGACACTATGATTGTTTCCATGACATGACCACACTGAATAGTCCTGCTATGAATATTAGGGTACATATGTCTTTGTGAACTAAGGTTTTCAAATTTGGAGAGTAGATACCCAGAAAGAGGATTGCTGGGTCATATATAGTATATCTATTCTTAATTTTTTGAGGAACCTCTACACTGTTCTCCATAGTAGTTATACCAATTTCCATTCCCATCTGCAGTGTAAAAGGCTTTCTTTCTCCCCACAGCCTCTACAACATTTATGATTTGTTGTCTTGTTCATGATAGCCATTCTAACTGGTTTGAGGTGGTATATCATTGTGGTTTTGATTTGCATTTTTCTAATAGCTAGTGAAGTTGAGCATTTTTTCATGTATCTGTTGGTCATTGCTATGTCTTCATGAGAAAAGTGTCTGTTCAGGTCCTCTGCCCATTTTTTAATTGAATTTTTAGGTTTTTGTTGTTGGTTTGTATGAGTCCTTTATATATTTTAGATTTTATCCCCTTATCAAAGGTGTTGTCAAGAAATAGATTTTAAAAATCATCAAATTCATATGGAACCACAAAAGACCCTGAAATGCCAAATGAACCCTATGAAAAATAATAAGGGTTGAGGCATCATGCTCCCCAATTTCAGTCTATACTACAAACCATCAATAATCAAAACAGCTTGGAATTGGCAGAAAAACAGACACACAGACCAATGGAACAGAATAAAAAATGCAGAAATAAACTCACAAATATATGGACAGGTAACTTTTGACATAGGGGCAAAAAATATACAATAGCAAAAGAAATCTCTTTAATAAATGGTGCTGGGAACATTGAAAAACCATACACACACACACACACACACACACACACACACACACAAAGAAGAATCTGAACTGCAAACTGTCATCATATACCAAAATTAACTCAAAGTAGATTAAAGACCTCCCCATAAGACCTGAAACAATAAACTGTATAGCAGAAAACATCAGTAATAAATTATAGACCTTGGGTTCCAGGAGGACTTTATGACCTTTACTACAAAAGCAAGGGAGTAAAAGCAAAAATAAATGAATGGGGCTATAGCAAACTAAAAAGCTTCTGCACAGCCAAATAAACCATCAACAAAGCATAGAGGCAACCAACTAAATGCGTGAAAATATTATTCATATTTTTATCTTTGTTTGTTTATTCTCTTGTGCTTAAAGTAATCTTTTTAACATTTCTTGTAATGTTGGTTTGGTGGTAATAAATACCTTTAGCTTTTTCTTATCTAAGAAGCTCTTTATCAGTCCTTCAACTTTAAGTGATAGCCTTGCTGGGTACAGTACTTTTGTTGTAGGCCCTTGTTTTTCATTATTTTGAATATTTCCTGCCTCTCCTTTCTGGCCTGCAAAGTTTCTGTTGTGAAATCAGCTGATAATCTTATGGAAACTCCCTTGTAAGTTACTAGTTGCCTTCTTCTTGCTGCTTTTAGGATTGTCTCTTTGTCCTTAACCTTTGACATTTTAATTATAATGTGTCTTTTTGTGGGCCTATTTGGGTTCATTTTGTTTGGGACTCTCTGCACTTTCTGGGTTTGTATGTCTATTTCCTTCACCAGATTAAGGAAGTTTTCAGTTATTATTTCTTCAAATAAGTTCTCGATCCCTTGCTCTCTCTCTTCTCCTTCTGGTACTCCTGTGATGAGAATGTTGTTACACTTAATGTTGTCCCAAAGGTTCCTTAAAATATCTTCACTTTTTAAAAATATTTTTTGTTGTTGTTCTGATTGGGTGTTTTCTGCTACCTTATCATCTAAATCGCTGATTTGATCTTGTGCTTCATCTAATCTGCTATTGATTCCTTCTATTGTATGATTCATTTCAGTTATTGTATTCTTTTTATTTATTTATTTATTTATTAGTTTTTATGTCCTTCTATATGCTTACTACCTCTTTGTTGAAGTTCTCATTGAGTTTCTTAAGCATTCTTATAATCAGTGTTTTAAACTCTGTCTCCAGTAATTGATTGTCCCCATTTCATTTAGTTTTATTTCTGGAGTTGTCTCCTGTTCTTTTATATGGGACATATTTCTTTATTTTCTTATTCTGGATGCCTCTTTGTGTTTGCAGCTATGTATTAAGTAGATCTTTTATGTCTCTCAGACTTTGCCAGGAATCCTTATGTAGTATGTGCCCTGTGTGATCCTATGATGTTATCTCTCTGATTCCCTGTGGGTGTATTCCAGGAGTATCCCTTGAATGTATTGTGTGTGTTCTCCTATTGTAGTTGAGCCTTAATTACCTTTGGTGCGTCAGTAGGTAGAATTGACTTCCAGGCTGACTGACTAAGGATTGGCTACATCTACAGTGTATAAGGTGCTGTGTGGGGTCTAACACCTCAGAGGAAGATTTGTCCCCATAGGCTCTTGTGCCTGTTAAGATCACCCTTTGGGTGTTTGGGTGTGCTGCTTATGGGATTAACCAGGTAGTGCTCTGGTGTGGTCTAAAGTGGACTTTTGGGTATATTGTTCTGGTGTCTCTTGGGAGGGGCTTCCATGCAGGCCAATATCAGCCTTGATTGTGAGCAGTCCATGGCTACCTGATAGGAGCTACAAAGCTATATGTGGTTGGCTGCCTCTGTGCTAAACCTGAAGGTGTATGGGGGTGACCTCACTATGAACTGAGGACAGCTGACATTATTGGACCTGAGGCTGCTTAGAAGAAGGCCCAGGGTTCCCTAAGCCTAATACCAGTTGCCAGCTGCCTGTAAAGCTCAGCCATTGAAATAGCTTCCATAAGCGCATAGGCTGGGCTGGTTTATCTAGTGTTGAGAGCACCTACAGTGATGCTGCAATAACTGGACTGGGCAGGGTCCCAAGGAGTCACAAGGCATAGCTGGTGGTTTTTACAAGGTTAATGGGGATTCAGTTCTTGAACTTGTGCCTGGCCTATGAACACTTTGCACAGTGCCCTGAGAACACCACAGCCAGCCAACACTTGCCTCAGGCTTGTAGATCTCAAATAGCTCCCCAAAAGATGCAGTAAGACAAGTTGTGGCTCACTGCCCACCACCAAAATTTTCCCAGGCAGCCATAGGCTGTTCACTGCTGTAAGAAACTTCCACAGCTTGTACAGAGGGCCCAGTCACTCTGTAGCAAACAGTGCCTCTGGAAATGCAGTATAGCTGTATCAGGCATCATCAAAGTGGTACACATGCACAAATTTTACCTGACCAGTGGGGTCTCAGATTTGGCCCTTTGGGAGAAGGTTCAATAAAGAAAAAGATGATGTCCTCCTGTAGCAAGTTCCAGTTAGGAATAATGACTGCTGTCCCTCCGGCACTCACCCTGAAATCACACAACTCAGTCTTTCCTTATATATATCTCTGGTGCCTCTGAAGTTTCTGCCCTTCCATCAGAGACCAGGTGAGTGTTTGCAAGCCAGTGAGTCTTTGCATGGGTCCTTTAAGACTGTGTCTTAATTTCCAGTCACTTTTCATCTCACTAAAATGAGCAGACAAGGTGATTTTTAATTTCCACTGCCAGATGTTGTGGGAATGCTTCTTCCTGGCACAGGAACCCTGGGCTGAAAAACCTAGTATGGGGCTGGGACTCCTTCCTCTTCTGGGGAAACCTCTTTCACTGAGGTGTCTCTTCTGTTGTTCATTCACTATCTGTGGGTTTGGGATCATCCTGTTTTATGTCTCCACTCTTCCTACCAGTCTCTACGTGGCCTCTTCCTTATACCTTTAGTTACAGAGTTTCTGTCCAGGTAGTCTGCAGATGATTCTTGAGGTTGATTGTTCTACAATTTGTTTGTAACTTTGGTGTGATCCTGGGGTACAGTAGGCATAGTATTTACCTAATCTACCATCTTGAACCCAAATCTAATTAAATAGACATTATTATAAAATAAACACTTTAATAAGAGACAAAGAATGACATTACATAATGATTAAAAAATCTCTCCACACATTTATAACATGTTGACATAATATGTTCTAATAAACATGTATGCACCTAATTTGGAAGTACCTAAATATATATAACAAATATTGACTGTCATAAAGAGAGAGATTGACAATACCAGAATTACAGTAGGGGATTTTAACATCCCATTGAAACCAATGGACAGATCTTCCAGATAGAAAATGTACAAGAAAACAGTGGACTTAAATGACACACTAGACCAGGTAGAGTTAATTAATATTTTTAGAGCATTTTACCCCAAAACAGCAAAATACACATTATTTTCAAGTGCACATGAAATATTTTCCAAGATAGACCACATGTTAGGCCACAAATTTAAGAAGACTGAAATCATATCAATCTTCTCTGGTCACAGTGGTATAAAACTAGAAATCAATTACAAGAAAAAGCTGAAAAACACGCAAACACATGGAGACATGCTACTAAAGAATAAATGGTTCAACACTGAGATCAAGGAAGGAATGAAAAGATACACTGACACAAACAAAATATAAACACAACGATCCAAAATTTATGGGACACAGCAAAAGCCATCCAAAGAAGAAAGTTCATTGCAATGCCAGCCCACCTAAAAAAAAAAAAAAAAAAAAAAAAAAAAAAAAAAAAAAAAAAAAAAAAAAAAAAAAAAAAAAAAAAAAAAAAAAAAAAAAAAAAAAAAAAAAAAAAAAAAAAAAAAAAAAAAAAAAAAAAAAAAAAAAAAATCTTAGATAAACAGTCTAACTTTATACCTGTGGGAACTAGAAGAAGAATAGCAGGCAAAGCCCAAAGTGAGTACAAGGAAAATAAAGATTAGAGAAGAAATAAACAAAAATGGAGGTTATAAAAAACTATACAAAAGATCAGTGAAACCAAGAGCTGGTTCTTTAAAAAAAATAAACAAAATCAAGAAACCTTTAACCAGACTCACAAGAAAAAAGAGAAAAGACCCAAATAAATAAAATTAGAAATGAAAGAGGATAAGTGACAATGGACACCATGGAAATACAAACAAAATATAAGAAAATACTATGAGCAATTACACACTAAAAATTGGAAAATTTGAAGAAAATAGAAAAATTTCTAGAAGCAAACAAAGTTTTAAGACTGAATCAAAAAATAAACAGAAAATCTTAACCAATCAATTATTGCTAATCAAATCAAATCAGTAATCAACAAGCTCCCCACAAACAAAAATCCTGGGCCAGATTGCTTCACAGGTGAGTTTCACCAAACATTCAGAAAAGAATCAATGCCTTGTCTTCTCAAATATTCCCTGATGGTGT